>JAQZBX010004050.1:0-62116 GCA_029593785.1 Cabassous unicinctus
CATTCATACCAGGGAACATTATTCAGTGATGAAAAGAAATGAGCTATCAAGCCAAGGAAAAGCATGGAGAAACTTAAATGAATATTGTTAATTGAAAGAGGCCAGTCTTAAAGGCTACATACTGTATGATTCCACCTATATGACCTTGTAGGAAAGTAAAAACCTATAAAGACCTTAGAAAGATCATTCGTTGCCACAGATGGGAGACTGCGAAAGAAAGGTGAATAGGCGGAGCACAAGGCATTTTTAGGGCAATGAAACTATTCTGTATGATACTGTATTGATGAATACATGACATTATTCAGTATTCATAAATAATGGACCCTAATGTAAACTATGGATTTTAGTACGAAAATCATGTTAATATCATCAGTTGTAACAAATGTACACTCTAATGCATGATGTTAATGATGGAGGAAGCTACATATGTGTGTGTGGGGGGAGAGAGGGTATATGTGAACCCTTTATTTTCTGTGCATTTTTTCTGTAAATCTATATCTGCTCTAAAACTAGTTTAATACTTAACAAAATCTGTTAAAAGGCTGTAAAATAATTGCATAAAAATGGTTTTCCAGTTACTAAGAATTAAGTAAGATATATGCTACTCTCATTTTTCACTTTAAATTAGTAACAACAACTAACAGTTATAGTAATACTGCACAGGCACTGTAACAAAAGTTGTATATTGAATAGTCCATCAAAATTGTTCTCCCACCTCTAATCTTTCAGTCTCACAATGATTACAAATCCCTGCTTTTTAGTATTAATCACTATGTCCTTCCTACTGTTGTAAATAGTTTATAGCAAAAAATTGTCAATATTTGATCAAAAAATTTTGCCACATATTTTATATTCTTGACTGCTTGTTATCATATATATATGTATACACTTTCAATACACTATATACAATTTTTCTTTCCTATCTCACACAAAATTATAAAGTTTTTTCATATGGACCATATATGTTTATACATAATGGCATTTTTAAAATGTATCTTCATTACTTTCTATTTGTATTTATGAAAATTATTGATATAATTTTAAATTCTGTAACCAGCTGTATTGTTGATTACAAAAATGTTAAACTTACTGTCACTCATTTCTATCATAATTAATCTATTCATAATTTATTAAGCTGGTTTTGTCCTAAAACAATTTTTTTAAGAGGGTTCTACATGCTATATTTCTCCAACCCTGGTATGTATATATATATGAAATATCAAAGCAGCATATATCTTACTAAACTCATGAATATATATTCATATTTATGTATATAGTCTCAGTTTGTCTGGCTGCTATGACAAATATCACACACTTGATTGGATTAAACAATGGGAATTTATTGATTTAAGGTTTCAGAGGCCAGAAGTCCAAATCAAGGGATTGGTAGCTTTGTGGCTGGTCAGTAATCCTTGGCTTTCCCATCACATGGAGAAGCCTTCTTTTTTTTCCAGGTTCCTGCTGACTTCCAGTTTCTAAGCTACTTCCTGTGGCTTTCTCCTACTATGCCTGAATTTCTTCTGCTTATAAAGGACTCCAGTAATCTGGATTAGGGCCCACATTCACTTGGGCCACACCTTAACTAAAATTAACATCTTGAAATGGTCCTAATTACAAGGGGTTCACACTCTCAGGAATGTGGATTAAAATTAAGAACATGTCTGAATTGGGGTATATAATTTGATCTAATATATGTATTTTATATTATATATATTATAATCTCCCTTCAAATAGGATGGTTCTGATTGTCCTATTTTATTTTTCTGTCTTAATTTCTTTAAAAATGTTTCTGTAAACATGAAGATCCACAAAAGTAAAGTAGGGTATATATTGATGAAGATTTTCTGTAACACTTTTTTTCTGAATCATGGTATAAAACCAGATATCCCCTGGGAGCAGGTGTAGTTTGGTTAAAAAACCAAACAAACAGATATCCCTATATATCATAATATTTTCCCCTATGAACATGCCTGATTTATTGTGTATGAGTATCTCTGTTCTCTTCTTCAAGAGCACAGATTTTGATTTGGGTAAGTGTCACAATCTTTAGGTACAAACAAGAGAATCCAATCCAGGATCTTTGGGAAACCACCATTTACTCTGAAGTGCTCTAAGATGGTGCCTCTTTTCTCCCCACATTTCTGTATCACTGCAACTACATGTGCATGGAGTGTTTTCTTTCTCCTCAATCTGATGCTTACAGAAAATTCTTCCTTCCTTTTCCTCAAACCACTCAGGTTTAAATTTAATGGCAGCAAACCATAGCACCATACTATGCCTTTTTTGTGGCAGTCATATATTGATATCCAGATCACTTCAATTCATTTTCCAAAGATTTTGACTCATTACTCAGTGTCATTCTCTCCAATACTATTCTTATTCGCATTCTTTGTGATTTAATGCCCATGTAAATGAACTTTCTAATATCCTGGACTCTGCTCTTTGTTTTACTATTTAATTCAAAATCCCCAAATCAAGTCATGGACCTTATAATTACTCAAACTGCTATAGCTTCATAAACTAAATTTCATGTATTTCATTCTCTGACCAGTAACTTCTATTTTTACAGCTCTATCTAGTGTCTAATTACAAAAGTCCACTGACCTCATTTGTACCTACAGTATATTGATTTTACATTCTTTTCACTGCCCTTCACTCATTTCTTATTCTCACTTTCTTCTTTCTTCAGTTTAAAGTTCTAATCAATCATTATCATCATTCTGTTCATATAATATTAACTTCCTTGCCCCTCCTAGCTTTGTTAAGAAAATGCCAAACCAGGTTTGTTTTGTTTCGATTTAATGTAAATTGTCACTTATTCACAACCTTTTCCCAAAAAATTGAGTATGGCTGGAAAAAAAACACATCCATGTGGCCTTGCAATCTTAATACATTTCTCTAGGCAGTCACTTTCTTCCTATTCTAGATAATTAATTCTGACCTCCTCTCAACTGGGATCTTCAATACTTCTCCCATTTGCATTGCTCACTTATAATCGTGATTCCATTTTCACCAAGAAAACAGAAACAATGAGAAGAGAGCTTCTTCAATCTTCAACATCATATCTACCCACATACTTATCTGCCTTTAAGTCCTTTTACTCTGTGTTTCCTAGCTAAGAAGATAGGGATCTTGTTCATAGCTAAGTCAAACACATCTATTTATGAACCAAATCTCAATACCTCTACCTATTCAAGGAAATTATTCCAGAACTCTCTCCTCTGACTTGCACAATCATCTTTTCTCTGTCCACTAGATCATTTCCATCAGCATTCAACCATGCTCTATTTTCTTCTATCTTGGAAAAGCCCTCTAATCATTCCACTTCCCCTTACAGTTACTACTTCATTTTTTTAACTCCCCTAACAGCAAAATTCTCAAATTAATTACCTCTGTTCACTATATTCAAATTATATCTTCCTTTTATCTCATAAACCTACTGTAGTGTGGCTTTTACTTTCATTGAAACATAGATTATGCTCATCAAAGACCTCCAAAGACTAATTCTCAAGGTCAATTTTCAGTTGTTATCTTATAAGAACTATAAATCAGTTTTTAAAATCATGTATCACTCCTTTGACCTTGAAAAACTGTCTTCACTTGAATTCTAAGACACCATGTATTTCTGGCTGTCCTTAGTGGAATAGTGCCCTGGGTAGACATCTTCTCCAACTACACTCATTCCCTTAGTTATACTATCTAGACCCATGGGTTTAAATGCAATTTATATGCTGAAACCTCCCAAAAATATACCTGCAGACTTGTATACTGAACGACCTTAGTGAAAACTACATTTGAACATTTAACATTATATATCTATTATATATGCAAAGCTGTACTCCTCATCTTCCTCCTATAATCTTCTCCAGTTGACATCTTCCCACTGTCACAACAGGAACTGCACATACTAGTTACTAAGGCCAAAACTGTGGAGTCATCCTGTCCCAATGATTTCTATCATATAAGACATCCAACTTAACAGCAAACCAAGTGGTTTTTCATTTTAAAAATATATCCAGAATTTAAAAACTTCTCATCACTTTTATTGCTACCATCCTGGTTTAAATTCCCTTAATTTTTAACCAGATTATGGCAATAGCTCATAAATAGCCATCCTCTTTCTTGCCTTGCTCTCTCTTTTATCTATTATCAGCAGAGCAGCAGTCAGAACAAACTTGTAAAATATAAATCAGATCATGCCTCACATCTGTTCAAAACCCTTCATCTTCCCCCATCTCGCTCAGAGTAAAGCCTACTATCTTCACAGTGGTCATAATGGCCCTACCTGATCTGGCCCTCTGTTATTTCTATGACCTCAACGTCTCCTTTCCTCACATATGTGCTGTCCACTCCAATGACACTATCTTCCTTGCTCTTCCCTGGATATCCCAGACACACTCCCACACTGATATTCTGCCCTTGTTTATCTCTCAAATTGGTGCATGCTTTCTCCTTCTCTTACTTCACTTACCTTCTACTGAAAATGTACATTTCATGAGTAAACTTTTTTTTCCTTATTTGTTCTTGGCTGTATCTCCACCTCGGTTGCTGGCAAAAACTTTGCTATACTTACTCTTGTCTCATATTGTACAATTTCTTTTCAAAGGGATATTTATTTCTGGTCTTATAATTTGCTGAAGAAACTCCATCTACATTTACTCTTCTTATCTACATTTGAAAAGGTTTATGTGAGAGTCCAATCACTATAGCATCAGTTGTCAATGGGGAAAGAAGGGAATTTTGCCTCACAGGAGACATTTGGCAATATCTGGAGACAATTTTGGCTGTCACATCCAGTGGGTTATGGTCAGGAATTCTGCTAAACATCTTACATTGTATGAAACAGTATTCTACAACAAAGAGTTTCTAGTCCAAAATGTCAATAGTGTCAATAGTGTGCAACAGGTACCTAGAAATTGGAAACCTTCAAAAATAATTTTTGTGATGATCCATTTTTTCCAAACAAATGTCATTTAAAGATGAAAGGTGAATTCACTGGGCTAAAAATAATAGATTTATAATTCTACAGTGTCCTAAGCCAAAAGTTTGGGCAGAATAGTACAGATTGTAACAGACATGTTCAGTAAAATCATGTTCTTAGAAGGAACCCTTTTATGGTTCATAGTCATTTATGTGATTTGTTAGGTAAGAACTGTTTTAAAGCATTGCATTACAATTGTTCAAATATATTCATTTTGTGGCAAAGTTTCTTTAGTAGAACATTTTGCTCCTTCGGAGCTTTTTAGATCTAGGCATCTGAGCTCTAAAAATATCATTAAGGGGGAGCATGTCAGATCCTGAACATCCAGGTAACTAATCTACAATTTTCTCATCTATGCACAACCACCTATAATTATCTTGTTATGAAAAGTTTTTGTCAGGACCATAAAGTAGATATAACATTGAATTCATTCCATTATGAAATATTAGATTTTTAAAATATTTTATTGATCCCCTTCCAATCATGTTTCATATCCTTTCCCTCACAACACCAATTTAATAATTTTTTTGTAGTTTTCATGGAACTTAGGTAAACAGAACAGAATGAATTGTAGTTATCGCTAATATTCTAGTCCTCTCCTCTGAAGATTAAAATATTGGCAATCATTTACATATTCTATATGCTCCTTTCCTATTCTGTCTCCCATCTCTCCATTCAAAACCACAATCCTGAGCTGACTGTGTTGTTTATTCATTTGCTTAATTTGTTGTGGTTAAATCAGATTATTGTCTAAATAATATCTTATTTAGCATTATTTGTTTTAGATGTTACAGAAAAAGGTAACATGCCCGTGTAATCTTCTGGCACTAGTTTCTTTTTTTATACTTAATCTTATAACTCCTGTATTCAATATTTTTTGTAATTTCCACAAATCAAAGCATAGTTAATTAGTAATAATAACTTAAATTTATAATGCATTTATTATATGCCAGACAGAATGTTTATATGCATTTTATTTCTTATGAGATAGACATAATGATAGTCTTTCATTATCCCTAATTTACATAAAAGAAAACTGAGAAATTGTCTTAATTTGCCTATTATTAGATAGTTAATGGCTAAAGCAGATTTTGACTCTAGATCTATTTGGCTTCAGTATGCTTCATCTAAATATAAGTATATTTGATTACCTAATTTTTCTACTATTAATGAGAAGTAGAAGTTAGAATAAATTAAATATGCTCATAAAAATAAAATGTCTTCTAATCTAGCAATAACAAAATAAAATTAGGTGCTAATAAATTGTATCAATTAAGATACAATTTTGCCTAAAATCTCTCTAGGAGTAGGAATAGACTCCTATAAGAAGTCCTAAGTAGCACTAAAAGATACTGCATCAGATGAGAAATATTAGGATCCCTATATTTTAAAAATATCTACTAATGAGTATTGTTTTCTCCATTTCCTGTTGTATATTGAGAGTGTGTGGTGGTTTGAAACTGTATGTACCCCAGAAAATCAGGTTCTTAAAGTTAATTTCATTCCTGTGGGTGTGGACCCATTCTTTCTTCATGAAGAAAGTACCTTCTTGATTATGCCTTAATTTGGACATTTTCATGGTTTCAGAACTGTAAGCTTGTAAGCTAATAAATTCCCATTGTTTAAAGCCAACCCATTTCACAGTATCTGCTTTAAGCAGTTTAGGTAACTAAAACAGTGCAAGTCATAATTAGACTTTTTTTTTCTCACCATCATATTGACATAAGTTACTCCTGTGTGGTTCAAGAAAATCAAAATATAGCATCCATTAATCCCTCTCAGAGTTCAAAACCCATTGAAATTAGATAGAGAAGCCAAAAAGATCAAAATCAAAATGTCTGCTTTATTTCTGATAAAAGTTAAGTCTGGAATGTTGTTTATTCTGTGGGCAAATGATCTTGCCAATGTTCCTCTCACCAAATTATAGACCCTCTCCACAAATCATGCCATATGCCCTGTAACTAATGTGATGAATATTTCTAATTCATATATATCTAACTTAGTTTATGAAATTCCTGTGGAATGCTGAATATTAGCAAATATACCTCACAAAATGCTCCTTAGTCTCTATTGATTTAAAGTGATAGGTAAAAATTGTGTGTGACTCTGGCTGATATTCCAATGATAAAATTCATTAAACAAACACAATTAAAAAGTAGTAATTCATTTTGTACATTTTAAAAGCCAATTTAACAAATATCTCTTGTGTACCTACTAGTTGCATGGTGATCTACTCCACACTATAAGACTATTAAATTGATTATGAGCTAAGTTCTTATAGTAGAAACATTTACATTTAAGAGGGGTCCATAGACATGGACCTCTAAAAATAATACACATAAGATGTGTTAAATGACATGACAAAGTTATAAACGCAACATTTACTCAGAGAAAGCAGAGGCTAATTCTGCAGATATTCTTAGAAAAGGCAAACTGAGACTGGATGAGCCAATCCTTGGACTCAGAGGCCAGAAGATGGACAAATGGCAGTCCTGGAGAAGGGAGAAAACAAGCACAGATTCCAGGTAGGGTAAATTCACTGCCTGAGTGGTAAATATTTACCAGTCCATGGATATGGGTGAAACACTTACCTTTTAGCAGAGTTTCAAACTATCTTCTCAAAGCCTCTCCTCTCTAGCCTCACCAATGTATATGTGTTCCTCTAAACTGCCATGGTATTTTGTCTCATTAAGATTTTACTCATATTTTTCCCTTTTTCGGTGTATAACTATTTTAATATTTTTGAAACAGTTTTAATACAATTTCTTGAAAATATCTTCCCTGATCACAATAAAATAAAATTTGGGGAAATTACTATTACAATTAATGTTTTAGAAAACCAGTTCATGTAAATTATATCATTTAATCTTCACAACATCCCATAAAATATATATGTATTTTCTGTATATTTAAAAATAAAGAGGGAAGCGGGTGTGGCTCAATGGATAGAGCTCCCGTTTACCATGTGGGAGGCCCCGGGTTCACTTCCCGGGGCCTCCTTGTGGGGGCAGGCCAGCCGGCCTGGACATAAAATAATAGTTAATTACTTATCAAGGTAGTTCATAGATTGCAGGGCCCTGATTGTAATCACAGATCCCACAGATCCTTTTAGTAGGAAAAACAATTTATAAAAAAGACAAACTTTCATTTAAATGAAACTCTGATAGAGTAATGGCCAAATGAATTTACACTTATTTAATCTCCTTTACTGCTCTTATCACCACTTCAAAATTGACATAATAAGTTAGGTTATTTCAGTTTCAATATTAGAACTCCTTTGCATGTACTGGGGGAAAATGTGGATGCAAGCCAAGCAAATCATACCTTTACTCTGGAAACGACAAAAATCATATTAACCCCTACGCTTGAGATTGACATGTGAAATGAACATTATGCTTTCATAATGGCATAACTTCAGGTGGCTAATATGTTCATCCCCAATGCCAAGAATAGTATGTTTTATGACAGAAGGATCACTACTATTTTAAAACACAGAAATATCAATAAATCTTAATTGTTTCTAATTTCATCCTATAATTGCTATTAAAAACTTAAGCATAAGCACACAGAGACTCACTTTTAAAGTGTGTTAACATTATCATCACAAGATGATGCTTTTACTTAAAGTCAATATTTCTCTAAACATCTACCATTCATTATGGATTTTGCATGTGGAAGACAAGAATTATATTTGCTTTTAACATTAAATAATTTTTAAGAGAAATATAACCCTGATCCTCTGATCCTTCATATGCCTTTATTTTTTTTAGCAGACGTACATAGAGATTTTACATAAATTACTTTTGGAAGCAAATAATTTATAAATTAGCGTGTAAATAATCAATGGCATGAAAACCAAGTAGACCTAATGTTAACTGAAAGAGTTGCCCTGTCTAAGATGGTTAAGAGCCTGGGAGGTAAGATACAGGCTAAAACTGCTTAAGCAAAAATGGCCCATCTCTTGTAGAGTGAGGGACTGAGGTTGAAAATGAGTGACAGCATCAGGGTGAAACTGAACTCAAGAATTGAGACCAGGCCAACATTCCAATAAAGGCATCAGCCTTACAGGTCTGGGCATAAAAACAGAACACCAAGTTACAAACTGGAGATTCAAGAGGAGTTGGAGAGATTTCAATACAGAATGGAGAAGACAAATCATAGAGAGCCTCTCTGGGTGGCTGGAGAGGAGGAACAACTATCTTAAGGAATGTACCAATATGGAAGATGGGGATTGTTAAGGAGATAAGGATAAAAGTTATGTTCATATGTTTCCTTGGTGCTAATTTCAGAAAGTAGAAGTAGTTTGGAAAGAACAGTCCTATAACAGGATTGTAAGCACCTTTTAAATCTAGATAACAATAGAATATGTTTCTTAGAAATGAAATTAAATATAGTCTACATATAGTGGTTATTAAGCTGTTGAAAAGTAAAATTTATCTGCTAAATTTAATAGCTAGAGAATCATTCATTAATTTAACAAATATTGATTGTATACCTATTATGTGCCAAGTATTGCTCAAGGTCTCTTTTTCACAAACCCTACATAAGAATGAAGGTGGGAGATGAATCCTGATGTTCTTATGATGGCTCTCAAGGCAGTTCTACATCCTTAAGCATCAAAGTTCATCATAAAAAAATGCCACTACTGTGGTCAGACCCAGGCAACACAGAGGATCATCTAATTCAGTGGGTGTAAAAGAAGAAGAGGCTAATGTAGTGTTTTGAGTTGGAGTGATGTGCTATAAGTAGATAATAAAGTTTTGTTTGTAAAGAAATACAAAGATTTTGCTAAGGACTAAATAAAACAAGGCCAAAGTATCAAATTGTAAGGACAGAAAAATTCTCATTTACCATGGATTCAAAGTCATCTGGGTGAATAAATAGCATACACCAGTGTATTGCTAAATGAGCAGTGTCTGACAAGACTTTGCCATAATCTGCTGTCAAAAATCTCTGGCCCTTTGGTAATGTGTACCTTTTCTTCAATGGGAGTATTAGAAGAAGGGAATTTTAGCAGGAATATATTTGCCCTATAATAAATGATACCCAGATTGTGATAGAGGAACTAGCAAAATGTACCGAGTACTTGGTTGAAATAAGGCATTTTTATTCTTTTAGAGCAGAGTTCTATTCTGTAGAGACTGCCATGGCTCTTTGTAGATGGAATTCTTATTTTAAGTAGGAGGAGAGAGTCTAACTACCAAAAGAACTTAAAACCTCACACATGATCACATTGGAAAAAAACATGTTTTGATCCAAAGAGTTTTATAGCCTCCAGATGGATCATGGACTGGATGGTTTTGGTTAGAGCTGTAGCATTTGGTAGAAACTTTTACAGGCATTGGGAGCAAGGGAAATACTAAGGGTGTTCCACAAAATGCTCATTACTACGTAAATATTAACAGTAAAAAATCTGATGTTGAGACAGAATTTTGATATATTATTAAGATGTTTACTATGTAACTATTCAAATATTATGTAAGTATATTTTTGGTAAGAAAATATGGCTAAAATATACTGTTTAGTAAAATAAACCAGGTTTAAAAATCATATGTAAATATGATATAAATATACATATACAAGACATACATACACAAAAATACACATACATAACACTAAATCCATAATGATAAACACAAAAATTGAAAATTATTACCTCTGGGTATGTGAAGGATTATAAGCATTTGGTATTATATTATTTTTCTACAATTTATTTTTTAATTTACTTACTATGGTTATTGCTTATGTTATAAAATGTTAATGAATTAATGATTCCAGTTATTAGAATAGGCACAATGAAATAAACAGAATTCTGTCTTGACAAGTGTTGTTGTTTTTTTTTCAGTATTTTGGATTTTAGCCCTAATAATAGGTATGTAGTTATATCATATTGTCCTTTTAATTTGAAATTACCTTCTGATATATGATACATCATGTTAAGCATCTTTCCATATGCTTATTTGTTATCTGTATATTTTCTTTGGTGGGGTGTTTGTTCCGCTCTTTTGTCCATAATTAGATTTTTTGTTTTATTATTGACATTGTTTTATTAATAATTTTTTAATTAGAGAAGTTGTAAGTTTATGGAAAACTCACACAGAAAATACAGAATTCCCATATACTCCCCTATTATTAACACTTTACATTATTGTACTAACTTTGTTACAGTTGATTAAAGAATATTGTTACATTGGTACTATTAGCTATAGTCCATTTATTTACATTAAGTTTTGTTATTTGTGTTGTACCATTCTAAGTTTTTTTATTATTTTAATTTTTATTCTAGTAACATATATACAACCTAAAATTTCCCTTTTTACCTGCATTCAAGTTCATAAAATGGTGGTGCTAATTACATTCACAATGTTGTGCATCTCTACTGTCCTTTACCAAGCAGATCTAGCTACAAATCAATTTGGGAATCTTTCATCATGAAGTGATGAGAACAGTGGAAATGAAAGTCGAAAATCCATTCACAAATAAGAAAATATATTTAAGTACTATGAAAATGTTAATATCAACTCACCCATTCTACTTTTTAAATTTTTTTTTATTTTATTTTTTTTTAGGAGGTACTGTGGATTGAACCCGGGACCTCATACGCTCATACGTGGGAAACAGGAGCTCAACCACTGAGCTACATCTGCTCCTTTTTTTAAGTCTTGAGATATATGAATGGGCTTGTTTTTAAAGTAAATTTTTGAAAACAGAGCCTCAACAAAAAATCTGTCTGCCTCTCTAAATATGTCAGTTTCTCTACATAAAATGAAAAATGAGGTAGAGAATTCTCCTAAAGTAAATCTCAATCAATAACCAATCTGAACAATTTATGAACAAATTTTCCTTTATTTTTATTTTTCCATTTCCAGATAACTCATATCATTACCATATATTGACATTACATATTATATTGACAGATCTTATAAAGAAGGTATAGATTTGCTCCCAAAGAGTTGTAAGTTTAAAGGGTAATTTTATTTGATGCATACATAGTGATATTTACGCAATGGCAAAATATTTACATTATATAGCAAACTATAACTAATTTCCCATCAAACCTATCAGAAAAATTTAAATATAACCTTTAGACTTGAAAAAATAAAGGAGATATAATTGCTCTTTGATTTAGTTTCTCCCTGACTATAATTTGGGTTCATCCATTGAGAAGCCTCTCTTCTGATAAGTTCAAGATTCTCAAGTCACTGTATCATAGGCATAAGAAGCCCCTAGGCCTCCTTATAAACTCTGTGCCATCAGAGAGAAGTATTCATAATCCTCACTTTTATGACTAATTAAAGCAGTATCTAGCAAATACAGCACAAGATAATATTTGCCTCTGTCCCTCTTTCTTTTTCCCTTTCTCTTGCCTCTTCCATTTTTCCCTTTTTCTTTCTTCCTTCATTTCTTCCTTTTTTCATAAATTTAAATCACTAGTCAGTTGATTACGCCTACAATCAACAAAGGAGATTGCCTCCAGCAATGAGAGGGGTCTCCTCATGCAACTACTTGAAGGCCTTGAAAGGAGAACTATGATTTCAGGAGTCAGAAGAATTTCTATCTCTATTTCAGCCAGCCAGCTTCTCCTGGGGAAAATCACTGAAACCTTCATTGGAGTTCCCAATTTGTGGCCTGCATAATGGAATTCAGACTTGCCAATCCCCTGGTCACATGAGTCAATTCCTATAGTAAATCTCTTAATATTTATAGATAGATAGACAGACAGACAGAAAAGATAGATAGACAGACAGACTAGATAGACAGACATAGATAGATATCCTGTGGTTCTGTTTCTCTGGAGAACCCTGATGAATACAAGACCCAAATGGTTACATCCCGGCACTAGGTTCTTAGGTTAAACCCTCAAGGTAGCAGAAAAACTGGAGGGGGGTATCCTCCTAGCTTTTTATATTTGAGTGAGAAATGAGGCACCAGGTCATTAAAGCCCCAATACAGGATGCTATCTCATTCCTAGAGAGAATTTATTTCTATAGAAAACAGTGTGAGAAAGGAGTAGATTCTTAAGGAAGAAGTTGGGGTGGCAGGCTTCTTCCCCTTTATAAGCAGGAAAAAAAACCTTCTTCCTCATCTTTCCCACACAGATCATCCAGCTACTTAAGAAGGACAGTTAACTTGCTCTCATTGTATCACTCTAGGCCTAGAGATAAGGGCAAAGGAGGGCTGACTCTCTTATTTACTGTAAGGTATTTAATAAGAATTCTGTCTCTGATCCACAAGATCCCATGTGCACATTCAGGATCAAATTAATAATGATGAACATTAAAAACCCAACATATATATATATACACATACACACTGAAAATTTTTAAGGAAACATAGAGTCACTATTTCTTCTCCTGAATCCATCCTACAGATCCAAAAGGGAGGTATGTATGTTTTTGGAAAAGACTCTGAATCTGGGATCATGTGACCAAATCTAGGTTGGTTCTGCTATTTCCTACTGGGCTGTCCTTGGCTCAACATCAATCAAATCTTTACTGAGCTGCCCACTATGGTAAATACTAAGGTTATAATGATAAAGTATGGCTGTTGACCCTATGAGTTTTATGGTAATTTGAGAAAAATAAGGAACTAAATAAAAATGATACAAAATAATAAAAAGTATGATTTATAAATTTATGGAGAATCAAGATGTTTTATTAAAGGTGTTGGTATGGGTTATTGGTGGAAACATTGTATTGTCCTTGATAGAGAACATCTAAAAGGTCTTATAGAAAATATGAGTTTCCTTTATTAATTCTCATCTGCCTGCCAAGGAAACTTCCATCTGGATTCTGTGGGTCAATATTTCCCCCTTCTATGGCATTGAAAGCCAAAGTAGCAATCATAAATTATTTTCACTAAAATAAGTCACATATTGGAATGCTGCAAATATTTTATTGTAGTCGAGATGCCCTCCATAATTAAATGTAGACAGAGCTGACTCAGCTTCTGTCACAATGACTATAGACCCACTCTACTCCTTTTTGCCAATGTTGAGGGGTCACATTGGACAAAGAAGAGAATAAAGAGACTGGTTCTGCTGATCATTTCATAGTCAGATGTAGTTCCCCAACCTTGTAATTCCAACAGCTTTTGCTTTAACTCAAATCAAAATGCCCACCAGACCTAAATCAATCACTGATACATCATCCATGTAATTCGATTGTTTCTCACGTAACTAGCAAATGATAATTGGGATATAGAAGTCAGCTATTGGAAGAAATGTAAGCTAAGGAAGTTGCTACCCATTGTGGCAGCATAAAAACTATGGGGTTCATAATGATGGTGAAAATAAAATATATGACAATAATCCCATAAAAATGTTGCAGGCAAGTGGAGGGGACGGTTCTGTAGTAAAATGATTACATGTCTAAAGTGAACGGCATGAAGTGTAGAGTATCAGACTGACAGTGTGAAGAGGTACAATATTGGATGAACATACAGTCTGATAAGCAAAGGAAGTATATTGTTAGCCCAAGATTACTCACTAAAAATAATTATTAAAAAGGCATGGCTAAGAAGCCAATAGAGAAAATAAACTTATGGTCTAAATTATTAATGTTAATAATTTACTCATTATATACCATATAAGTCAAAGTACTTTTTGTTGCAAGAGTCTGTAACCTAACTGGAGCACGTTAAGGCAAAAATGTGAATTTATTGCAATGATACTGAGGGTTGAATTATCAAACAGTAAAAAGGGCAGGGAAACAGCTGGGACTAAGGAACAATTAGAACCAGGGACTTGATCAGAACTAGGAGTTCCTGTCTGTCTCTTGTCCCTATTCCCCATGAGCGTTGGCTTTATTCTAAGTCAGTGTAGGCTAGCTTCACTGTGGGCATAGTGGCTGGAGAAAAGATCCACTTCTCAATCCCAAAGCAACCATTTATGACGAGTGAGTGACCCTTTCCCAATTACAATGTGATAACTCATAAGTAAGAATTCTGATTTGCCTGGTTTGGGTTGATGCTCACCTATGGATACACTGATGGTGACGAATAAGGTAGTACCATGTGAAAATATAAAAGATCTAACTGGAACCAAAAGAGGCAGTTACAATAAAAAAGATGTGAAAAGCACACCTAGAAGAAAAATTGAGGGTGAGCAAATTGTCAGACAAAACAAGTTACCTACTACATGTAATAAATTGGAAAGAAGAAGCAACAGCATGACGCCTATTGAAGATCAGCTGTGTTACTCACTAGATGGACAATCTTAAAAAAGTCAATTAACCATTCTGAGCCTCATTTTGATAGTCTATCAAATGATATAATAAGACATTCCGCATACAAACATTGTTTGATTATCAAGAAGATGAAATAAGAAATGGTAAGTGAAAGTTCTTTATAAAGTACCACAAATTTGAGCTCTTTTGGTGACCTATTTTTTATTTATGTTAATATTATTTCTACTAGTATACTGTATTATTTATTTATACATTAATATCAAAACACTACAGTCCAATGGATTGAGAAATTATATTCCTCTTCAGCATATTCTTTTTAGAAGAAAAGAGGGGAAATTAACCATGAAGTACTCAATCAAGCCATCAGAGAGAACTGGAATGCAATAAAAAAAATACTTGTGCAGTTACTGTCATTTAAAAAGGAGGAGGAGGAGAAGAAGGGAAAGAAAAAGAAAATTACTTACAATTGAAGCCATTAGGATAAGATCAAGCTCCTCAACTGCATCAAGGATTACCAGCTTGAGCACTATAATAAAATTGCAGTTGAGCTTAAAAGAGAGTATGTAATCAACTTCAAATTTATAAACAAACTATTTTCAAATGGGAAAAATGAAGGACATATTAAACCAGCTGCAAGTGTAGAATATGATTACATTCATTAAAATCATTCACACTGATGGACTAAATTCATGACATTCTTGAAGCAGGTTAATATTCAGGAAATGGAAACAAAACCCAGGTTCAAGTTTCAGTGGCAACATTAGCTGGTCTAACTAAAACAAAGGATTTCATACAATTGATATTGGAATCAAATATGCTTTCTGATGATGGAAAATTAAAAGCTGACTGATATGTAACTGGTTGTAGACAGAAACTTAACAATGGCGCGAGCAGGGAGGTAAGACAGCTCTTGGAAAATAATGTGCTCCAAAAATACAAACTGACGTGTTTTTTCACTAGATGCCACTTAGCTTGCCAAAAGAGCATGTTATCACAAAGGCCAGAAGAGACATTAATGGTCAAAGCTAACATTACATCCAGAAGCTAACCTGACAAATGTTGACTCCTATATACCTACAAGTACTTCCAGAAAGTAGAATGTCTATAGTCCTGGATGGCAAGTATGTGAACTACAATAAAAGATGACTACCCAAGAGTTTACCAAAATAGAGGTGAAAGTTTTATACTTAGGTTTGCACAAAATAAATAGATTTTAGTCTAAATTTTGTTTCATTTAATAAAATTCAAGGAACAATTTATCTCTTAATTTTATCTCTTGTCTTCCTAAAATGCTACTACTCTTTGGTTGGTAAATGATATATTGTTTACACACCTGTATTTTTTCCTACTCCTGCCTCTTTCGTAACTTTTTGCACTAAAAGTGCTATAAGAATAAGTTCTACAATGCATCCATTCAATTAGAGATGAAGTAAAAAGGGATACTGAAAATAGGAGCATTCTTTTATAGTCAAATTTATTAAAGATACATACAGTTTTACAATCTTATGATTAAAATTGTATTTTCAAAACCAAAGATTCTAATTTTAAATTTATGGTTAGTATCTGATTGCTACTTAGAAGAGTAAAATTTCATGTTAATTGTTAAACTTGATATTGGTTAACTAAGTTAAGGTACAGGGTTTTAGAAATCTTGCTATCATAATTAAACCTGATAATTTTAAGCAACACTATGATATAAAAGATATGCAAAAAGCTAATGTATATTACTTAGGAAAACATATATATGTATATATATATATATGCATAAAAGCATCAAAATTTCATGGGGAAGATAAATGGATTTTGATATCTCAGAAGAAGGGGAGGACAATTCAGTTACGTATAAATGTATAAAGAATTGAGGATAATGTATACTTTCACATGTTTTTTTATATTTCTGAATTATTCTCTAATTGAAATTAAAAAGAAAATTGCAAAAAAAATTTCCCTCTTTCAAGTCTTTTTCTTAGTGATTCTTTTCCATTGACACTTTCTCTACCTCATTATCCAATGTAATATTGCAAACTCCACATAAAATACATACACACAATAGCCCCCTTTCCTGCCTTATTTTATCTGTAGATCTTGATCACCTTTTGACAGACTAGAAGCTTTGTTATTTTTTAAAAATACCATCATTAGTCTGTGAGTTTTGTAATGGCCAAGGTTTTTTGTTTGTTTGCCTAAAATGTATCTGGCACATAAGGAGGACTCAATAAATATTTGTTAAATGAATGAATGAATGAATGAATGAATAAGTGACTTTATAGGTTTTATTTGTTTCAATGAAGTTTAGTTGAGCTGAGCTAATTTGATATTAGAATAGTCATTAGATGATCCAAAATACTGCATGCTGCCAGATTGGAATCAGCATTTCTCTTTATTAGAGATATTTTTGGATCTCTTCACCATTAGATTAAACTGCTTTAAAATTTATATCCTGTAAGATAACAGAATATTAAAAAAATAATTGTTACAAGTTTGTAGTTCCATGTAGTTCCATGTGAGCTGTGGGATAACAGATTAAAAACTGATTGGTGGGGGGGCAGAAGTGGCTCAAATGGTTGGGCGTCCGTCTACCATATGGAGGGACCTGGGTTTGATCCCCGGGACCTCCAGGTAAAAAAAAAAAAAAAAGTGGTGAACTTTTTTCAATGAAGTAAATTTTTTCCTCTATCAAGGAAACTTCTACAGATGAATAAATGGATGAAAGAAGTTATTGATAAAATAATTTATTCCAGAAAGAGAAGTCTGATTTCAGGGATATGTAAAATAAAATGCAATATAAGCAATAAAAAATTGGAATACAATGGGGAGAATAAAATGGACCTAGTAATGAGTAATAGTTAACATATGACTAAAGCTCATATTTGTTGCAAATGGGCCACACAAGCTATTACAATGCCTAACCTTATAAAGCAGACTCTTTATGTTCTGTAACATCATTACTTGTACAAAAATATTGTGATGCCATTGGTACTAGAAGGCATTCTTTGAGTCCCTAAATTAAGTTAATTACCTATGTTTTGCTTTCCTAGAGACTCATGTACTTCCTCCATACCAGCTATCATCATATTTGTAATTATTTGTATAATTTTTATCCCTCCAAAATAATAAACTCTAAAATGGCAGGTAACGCCCCCTAGTATGAGTATCAAACCACAGCACCTACAATAATGCCTACTATTTTATATATTATTAAATATATATTAAATATTTATAATATATACTATATATTCAACACATATTTATTTAAATAAACTAGTAAAAAAGATATCCAGATTGCATCTCACTTGGATTGATACAGAGATCCAAGGTAGAGTATCTGCAATACAGGACATGCTCTCTGCACTTGAATTTTCTCAAAATATGATTCATCTCAACTGAGCTTATTATAAATATTCTTTGTCAGTTTTACAAGTGACCTTTTCTAACATATATTTGGGGAGCTGGTTAAATACCAATCATATGACTTAACAATTAGTTAGAAACCTATCATTTTTGGCATAGACTGCAGATAGTAGTGTCTAAGACAAAGAACTATTTTAATAACCTGTTATATTAGTGAATTACTAGCAATATCTGTAAGAAAAATTCACACACATTTCTGAGACTCAAATGTTAAGACTGAATGCTTGATACAAATATGTATTTAAAAATTTAATATTCATATCTATATTTGTATAGCTGGAGGACCATAAAAATTGTAGGAAACCCAAAAAGCTTTTGTAACATAATATGGCAACAGCCAAAATTAATATTCAAGTAACTTTTTTTTTTGGCTACTCCTTTAAAAGTGTGAAGTTTTATAGGACATAATCAATGGAAATGCAAATGTCATCCAAACAGCATCTTGAATAATGAAAAGGTCAAAGAAGTACAATTCTTGTTCTTTAATATTCCAGATGAGAAGCATTTGGGGAATTTGACACATTAGACTTCAGATGTCCTCTGTTCATGACAATATTAGCAATGAGGGAAGAAAATGGAAACACAGTAATATATTATCCTGACAAAAATTGTAACTAGAGTGGAAAATGGTACAATTTCTATTCCAATTTATCTTGTATCCTTCTTAAATGTTCAGAAATGGCAGAGCACAAATGAAAAGTAGAATCCAAAAGAGTTTATTCAAATTAAATTGCAGTTAGTGTGTCAGACAAAATCACCTATATTCATGTGCATGAACAGCATTTTTAAACTTTTAATTTTGAGATAATTGTAGACTTACATAGGAGTTGCAAAAACAGTATAGAGACTTCTCATATACTCTTCATCCAGCTTCTCCTCATGTTAACATTTTGTATAACCATAGACCATTTATCATAAGAAATTAAGTTTGGTATAATACTATTAATTAGAGCACAGAAGTTATTTGGATTTCACCAGTTTTCCTACTAAGGTACTTTTTTTTTCTATTCCAGGATCCAGGATCCCATGTTGCATTTAGTTGTAATGTTCCCTGACTGACTCCAGCCTCTAACAGTCTTTACTTGTCTTTTATTACTTTTGAAGAGAACTACTGAGATATTTACAGAATGTCCCTTGAGATTGTTTTGTTTTTTTCTTGGCTGGTGTTTCCTCATCATTAGACTGAGTTTATTCCTTAGTGAGAAGGGTACCAGAGAGGTGATTGAAGTGCTCTTCTCAATGCTTCATATCAGGGGCACAATGATGTCAATATTCATAATTGATAACATTAGCCATGATCACTTGGCTATAACAGTACCCTCCAGGATTCTCCTTTGTAAAGTTACTTTTTTTGTCCCAAATTAGTGTAAAACAGAGGAGTAAATATAAATGAAGAGGAGATTATTGTTATGAATTCTCAAAGGATTATTTTTTCCTTCACATAACACCAGTGTCATAAGGAAGTTTATTTGCTATCCTTTCTGTTGTGGGTTTATTGCAGATTAAATCCTTTGGGAAACCAGCTTTATAGAGCAATCTCTTATCATAGCCCCTTCCTTAAGCAGACTCAAGGCTTTACTCAAGGCTTTATCTTATTTCTTCCTTACTCTGAACAGACATAAAAAATGGAAACTTAAAACCCCCAGGGTCTGGTATATAAACTTAGGGTTCAAAACTTGCCATTGAGCATACTTTTTCTAGGGTTCCACTTTCACTCTTTTAAGCCTCTATGGAATCCTTTATTTGTTTCATCCATAGAAAGGCACTTAAAAAGGAACTCCCAACATTTTATAAATTACTCTTACCTGTTTTCTTTGGGGGAGGGGAGAGTACTTGTGGTTTCCTCTACTAATTGCTGGCAATGAAAATCTTATTTGTGGAATTTTCAAAACTCCAATTGCATATGTCTTCTTATACTGTTATACTTGCATAGTGCTTTTCTGTATATTAAAGCTGCAGGTTTTAGTTAATAAATATTTCATTTTGCTGTTTCAATCAGCTCTCATAACTATCCTATTCATACTGTGCCCTTTGTTACAATGAATTCCAAAGACAAATGCATTTTTAGATATGACACATTTATGAAATCAGCCTCTAGGATTCTACAGAAAACTGGGTTCCTATGATGAACTACACCTCAGAAATATCGCCCACTTTTACCTTTGCTATTCTTATTTAAAGATAAGCAAACAATACTCAGAATGCTACGACCTATTGATTCTACTGGAAAATCTTTCTTAACATTACAGTCTGTAAATCCCTGTTTTTTTCAAATCACATGGCCCACTTTGGATAAAGCTGAGCTAATTATCTATTAGCACTGAAAGTTAAAAATGCTTTAAGCTACAAGTACCAGTGGGTATATAGTTTCTTATTTATTTAAAGATGACTAGAGGTAGATTGTTTCATGGATGACTATCCAGGAAATAAAGAATACCATAATCAAAACCATTTCATTTCTAATTCTTATTTTGTTGAGAGTTTTTACCTATACTTGTTTCTAGATCTCTAGGAATAACATTTGCAAGGCAAGAAAAAGGGGAGGGGGTGATGCCAGCCAGCTCTCTTATTATTACTGTTTTCTACCAGCAAATTCTAAATTATTTTTGTACAAGCCCCCCAATAAAATTCTTATGTTATTTGGCTAGAACTGGGCACATGTCTATTCCTGGCTTCAAGTGAGATTTATGAAGTGAGCATTTAGTGGGAGGGAATTCACAAGGGTGAAAGAAGTTGGGAATGGGTTGTGGGAAACCAACCAACAGTAAGTGCAATAACACTACCATTGAGTACACAACATCCACACTCAATCCACATGGAAAATGAGCCTGTCTTCCACCAGATAGGCCACCACAAAGTCTCATCCATTTATTGCATATTGCTCTGTTTCTATGATAGCTGGGTGCCATCCATTACTCTATGACAAGTTAAATAACTACTCAGCATCTAGAGATTCAGGGTTAAAAGAGAAGGCATTTGCCTTTAACACACACAACATACAATTGTGGAGAAGAACTGCCAAAACTTAATTTTCCTTTTAAAAGTGGGCTGTGGGAAATACACAATAATTATTGAAGGCATGCGTCTCACCCTACTGGATAGTAATAGCAGGAAATTCCTGTCTTAGCAGTGAAGTAATTTTCTGATTAGCCAATCTTGCAGTCCCTGCTTCTGTTCCAAAGTCTTTAGTTCTCTCCCCAAGAGAGGAGCTTTCTGTTCTGATTTCCTTCCCAGATATATCTGAGTTGGGGAAGATGCTCCTTCTGGTGGATCCACTGCTTTAACTCTCTTCCCCTGATGCAAACTTGGAGGCTCACAGATTTCCACAGATGTTGCCTACCCAGATTAAGTGTTTCATTGTTAGCATATTTTCCCTAAATTTTAGTATGTTCCACTCCATCTGCTTTTACTCAATTTCATGCTCCTGAATCCGTGGCCACAATAAATTATCTAGACATAGTCTTTAAGCTATAATGGGTAAGCAAAACCTACAATTGGATCTTTGCCAGACGGTTCACCCCCTTGATGAAAGCAGTAGAAGAAAGTCTGGGCCACCAACTATATCCGCCAATAAAGCTGATGTTTCCATGCTGGCACATATACTAGCTTCAACTTGGCAAACAGGAGTTGACTTTTCCAAACTTGCCAAGCTCCAAATTATGAGGGTAGACTCAGTTACCCTGGCTTGGAAGGCACAGGCAGAGAGTGTCTGTATTAACAAAGCCATATTTTCTTTCCTTTTTACTTTCAAACTACCCACCTCTGGTCTAACTTCATCATTTTATTTTCCAAAAGCTTCAAAACCTAACTAAACATAGTCCAACATTCTAATTTTTTCCGTCATCATTCAGCAGCAGTTTAGTCTCTGTTAGCACATTGTCTAACTCTCAAAGTAGTTCAAGCAGGGAAGCAAATGTGGCTCAAGCAATTGGGCACACACCTCCCACATGGGAGGTCCTGGTTTGGTTCTCAGTGCCTCCTAAAAAACACTAGCAGATGCCACAACCAGCAGATGCCACAACCAGCAGATGATGCAACTGGCAGATGACACAACCAGCAGATGATGTAACCATCAGGAAGCAGAAGTGGCTCAAGCAGATAGGCACTTGCCTCCCAAATGGGAGGTCCCAGGTTGGGTTCCCAGTGCCTACTAAAGAAGACAAGCAGACAATGGAGCAGACAGTCAGACAGTCGAGGGAGCCATCTCGGGGTGGGGGGTGGTGGGGAGGCCTGGAATTAAAAAAAAAAAAAGTAGTTCAAGCAACAGTTTGACCAAGTGCTTCCCCAAATTCTAACTAGGGTCTGTAAAATGTCCAGAAAGGAATAGTTCCTTGTTCATCTTCATCTAATCATCAAGTGGTACTACATTTAGAGGTACTTTCATCAACTCAATTCTGTTGCCCTGTTCTTGATTTATATTGGTATTTACTGATGATCTGGGAAAATTATTGAAGATTTAATTTCTCTGCATTTGAATGTCAAGCTTAGTGTGATGTTAATCACTTAATGTGCAGAGTTAAGAAATACTTCCAGGAGTTAACAGAACACAAGAAAACTAGTATCTCACAGATTGTATTTTATTATGACCAGAAGGACCATTTCTTATTTCTAGTAGTATAAGAATACTGTAATCATCATTGAAATTGCTCCAAAAATTGGGTACCAGCTTTTATAATGATAGATTTCTTGAATACCAACAGTTTTTTCCTGTCAGCCCAATATTTGAAAAATATCAATAAAAATAATTTGGACTGCCAGACATGCAGGAGGGATCCTACCATAATGAAATTGGGACCAGAAGGAACTTTACAAGTCTCAATAGAACATTCAAGAAACCAGTGGCTGTATTTGCTTTATAAATATAAAGGGTGTCAGAAACATAGTCATAATTTTAGTGCCAATTTATTTATTAAATATAGATTTATATATTTATTTAACTTTATGCAGAAGATATGTGTAGCTGTTTCTTTGGTAAAATATACTTGTGACAAACTGAGTTTAATATGTCATCATTGCAGAAATAAGATTGACAGCGGGGTTAGAAAATTACCTAAAATGTCCATTAATCTCAGCTTGTACAAAAGATTTTAAGGGAGATACTTTGAAGCTATGCAAATATTCTGTTTCTGCTTAAAAATTCACTCACTAATTTACCATTCATAATTGATGTTCCAATGGCAATCTCTTACATTCCCTGTTCTTTTCATGTTTATTTATGAGAATCCATCTGTAAGGAAACATTATTACTTATCCTCTCTATATATATTTATTCATTCAGCTATTTATTTGTATCAATATGGATGCATGGATATTTACTTTATTTTTTATTATTATCCAATACCATTGCTACTTATTTTGTTGCTCAAGTTGTTCCAACTTAGGCCATTGAGAGCTCTTAAAGGTTGGCACCTGCACTTTTACAGCAGGCCTTCACTACAACCACTACCCTCCCCCTTTCCTTTTAGCACTTTCTCACTTTCAACATCACAAGTTGCTCCAGGTTTATCTTATATTTTCCTTGTTGCAGCTTTGGGCCTTTATGTTGGAGTATGGTATTTAGAAATAAACATCTAGGGCCTAAATGTGCCCACTGCTACTGTGAAATCATTGCTTCTTAACCTTCTTTGTAGATACAGCCAGCAAATATATAAATACTCATCACACACACAACACACACCCACATACACCATATTTATTACTCTATTTATCTGTATATATATTTAAAATATAAATACACGAGTCTATATTGACACCTTCACTTCAAATTCAGCACTCAAGGGTTCATTCTAGTCTTCTCTTTTTTACTTATTTGTAAATTACTTTATCTACCATGAGAAAACTGGCTCTTACTATCTATAATGTATTCACTTATTCTATCTTATTATACAAATAAAATAGTTTCAAAGTTCCTAACCCATATCCCTATGTGAAACAATTTTACTAACTGGAATACAGTGTTTGTGCACAACTTTTCTCTTTTATTTTGCCTTTAGCCTAACAGTATCCAGTCAAAACATTGTTTTCCAAATTTACAAAGGTCAGCTCCTTTTCTTTCCCATCTCTTCAGTTTGGTTTTGTAATTCATTGTAATGAAGTTTGATTCATTTGTCACGTTCTGCCTTCCACCATTGCTCCCTGCACTCTGGTTGATCTTTTTAAATTAACATCAAGTTCATTTTTGTGGTATACAGTCCTTCAGGTTTTGACAAATGCAAAGAGTTATGTGGCCATTACCATAGTTTTGTACAGAACAGTTTGATAATCCCAAAGTATCCTATAACTACTGCTTTATGAACAACTCTTTCGTTTTGGTAACTACTGATATGTTTTTTCCCTGTAATTTTGCCTTTACCAGAGTGTCATAAAATCGAATCACAAAATATGTACCTTTAAGTCTGACTTCTCCCATTAAAAAATATGCATTTAAGATCTATCCATGTGTTGCAAGCACCAATAGTTTGTCTGTTTTGGCTGGTGAGGAATAGTCCATTGTATGAATGTGCCGTACTTTGTTTATCTAGTTGCTAGTTGTGGGACATTGAGATTGTTTCCAGTTTTTAGCAATTTTTAATTAAGCTGCATCACAAAGAAATCATATTTGAATCTACATATTCCTTAGGTATTTATTTTTGTTATGAAGGTAAAATTTAAAGTATTTTAAAAGTAAAGATAAAACTCCTAATGAGATCCTTTCATTTCCTTTATTAAAATGTGATTATGAAAAGACTTCAGAGCTACTCTGGTCAAAGTTAAAGGACAAGCACTCTGTGTCATTTTAACATCTTTTATAATAAGATAATTTAAGGACCAGTTAAGATTTGACCCATTGTGGTAGAAAGTAGTTCAATTTCCTCAAGGAATATTGAACATGAAGCACACCAATATTGAAAATATTTATAATGATTTTATTCTCTCTAATAATTAGCTTTAAATAATCTGGCTACTGTATGAAAGTAAAAATTCTTTATAAAATTCTGAATTGGTTTGAAAAATAGTTCAGATTCTTTGTGTGCACTTTAAACTAAATATCTCAAATACTTAAATTACTTTATAAAACCATTCTGTTCCGATTCCCCAAACTATTTTGAGAGTAGAAAAGATAAGCATTGTCTATAAAAACAGTCACTCTCTTAAGACTTTTCCTCTTAAAACTGCATTTCAGAAAATAAAAAGGATTTTTAAAAAGCTGGTCACTGCTTTACAATGAAACTGTTTTAATAACTTATAGTATTACACTGATTGAATAGTTACAAAGCCAGGAACTAAAGAAAGATAAGTTTAATAATCCTTTCTTTATCTAGACATGCTGCTTTCTTATTCCATAAGTGAAATTTTAAATTCATCACCATTATAATAAGAACAAAAGTCTTTTGTCAGAGGCTAGTTTTTCTCAATTTCGATTAAACTTCAGCATGACTTTTATGCATGGGGATGTATACAGAAAAGATAAATCAATTCTCTATTTTTTTACTAACTTTGTAGTTCTTCCTATGACTGTCATTGATTTTTGGCATTTTCACAGTAAAACTGGAATTGAATCTAAGTTTTGTTTCCAGCTAATATTATTTTTAAAATCAGGCATCCTACTTTGTCTATTTTAAAACAAAAAATACAGTTCTCAGGTTATATCAAATGACCCATAGATGCTTTTAGCCATGTAAAGGTAAAATAATAGAGCACATCTAATACATATTTAATGAACATTACAGAATCTCTAATTGATGTGATTTTAATAATTAGGCAAATTATTTTCCTTTAAATATCTGTTATGATCAAATTGTATATGGGGAAGCGGAAGTGGCTCAAGCAGTTGAGTGCCCTCCTCCCACATGGGAGGACCCAGGTTCAGTTCCCGATACCTCCTAAAAAGAACAAAAACAAACAACAAGCAAACAAAATGTATTTGGGTGTTGGGGGCAATATTACAGAAGTTTTACAAGTGTTTCAGAGATTTATACCACAATCATCTAAGCTCTTAAGATAAAGATAGATATAGTAAAATGAAATTTAACCTGGGAAATTCCCCTTAGGAAACTATATTTTATTTCAGCTAAAATTAAACAATAGACAAAAACACCCTGAAATCTGAGAATTACAGTATATGGTGTCTTAGTTTGCCACAAGGCTGCTGATGCAAAGCACCAGAAATGGGTTGGCTTTTATAATCGGGATTTTATTTAGGGTAAAAGCTTACAGTTCTGAGGCTGTGAAATGTCCCAATCAAGGCATCAGCAGAGATGCTTTCTCACCAAAGTCAGCTACAGGTGATCCTGGTTCCTGCCATGTGGTAGAGCAAGATGGTGGCCAATCTCTGCCAAGGTCCCTGCCTTCCCCTCCAGGTTCACTGTCTCCCAGAGCCCAGCTGTAAGCGATCAGGCATAGGGCTTGTCTCCTTCAGGGCCTCCTCTCGTAGTCTCAGCTCTCTGCTTCTTCCCAAATTCAGCTGTGGGCTATCAGGCATATGGCTGGTCTCTTCAGCCTTGAGCTGCTCCATGGGCCCAGGCCCTCGGGAGCCTTTTTCTGTGCCTCTCTGCTCTGCTAATTCCAGATTCCTGAAACTCTTTCAGCTTCTCGGGGCGTCTCTGCTTTTCTACAGCTGTAGGCAAACCTAGAGTCCTCTCTCTCACATGGCAGATCAAAAAGGTAGAAGTACCTTTTCCTGTACCTCTTCCACTGTGTCTTCATCTATATAATGCCCAGCAAGAAAGTGGAAACCCAACTTGTGTCACGCCTCACTGACTTAGCCCAATTATAAAAGGTCACACCCACAGTAATGGATTAGTTCAAAAACATAATCTTTTTCCTTTGAGGATTCATAAAAGAATTTCAGACTGTTACATACGGCATGCCAATTTTTGTACAAATGAAATTGTAGTGAGAAAAATTATTGGTCTTAGACAAAAGAGATTAGAATAACCAAATTTACTCTAAAATACTATTATATCATAATGAGCTGAATAATGATAGACTATTTTTCCTGTTAAATAATATTGTCAAAATTTAAACCAAGCACTGCTAATATTACTAATATGCTTAAGGTATTTACAATTAATAATAAACTCCTAACATAACTTATTTATGTTAATGCTTCAGAAATTAGTCAGCAAATATATTCTGATATAAACTAGTAAGTGTGCTTAATTTCGTTAGATGCTCAATACAAAGGTAAATTTATAAGCTTTTCTTGATTTGGAAGCACTACCAAATTTTTGTGGTGTTGACATTATTGTGTTCCATACCCAAAAAAGAAAAATGAAGATAAAAGATAAATTTTATCACCTAAAGTTGCACTTTTATACAAAATTAAATCAATCAAAATATTTTAAGTTAAGTTAATATAGTAAAGACTGATTTTCCAAATATTCAAAATCTCTTAATATTATTTTCAAATGATGTGTACTGAGAATAAATACTCTTAAGGGAAAATGTATGTTTTTCTTTTTGCTTTTTTAATTTCCTTAGCTTCTGGGTTCTTTTTTACTATTTTTTTCTGCTGCTTTAATTGCAGTGTTGATGGACACTATCATTTCATTTGCTTTCATATAAGTAATATAAAAATCACATAACCTGTAACTAAGAAAATGCAGTAGTTAACTACTTGCAAGCAATTTTATATTCTTTAATCCACAATATTAACCCTAGGTTAATTCAATTACATGGAATTTGGATGTCTCCAGCATTTTTTTTTTTTTAGTCTTTCATGCCTTTCTTGATCTTTCCTTTGTTTTCTTACAATTCGTACTTCTTCCCATTTGTCAAGACAGAAGCTCCCATTTACACTTGAGAGTTCATTTAAAATTATGTGCTACATGTTATTGTGATATTTCTATTTTTGCTACATTTCTAAGAAAAAATCATGAAAGGCTTTGTCACACCTCTGTGAATAAACTACAAATATCATTGACAGGCAAGGAAATGTTTTGAGCTATAAGCCCCATTTTGGTATTTAAGACAAAATACCCAGAAGACTGTCATTTACATGAATGCTGGCACTGCTTTTACTTGTAAGGTAGAATGCTCACCAAGTGGAACTGATTCTTTTGGGGAAGCAAAAAATATGATTCTGAAAAGATATAGCAGCAAAGTGCAGTTACAATGCAAGCAGTTTTCACCCTTTGTGCTAAATACTGAGTTGCTTTTTTATGCTTTCTTTCCCTCCCAATAGTGTGGACATGGATGGCATAGAGCTTATTGTTTTAAAACACTACCAACAGGAAATTTGTAGGTGACTTTCTGAAGTGAGATTTAACAGTGAACTCCACAACTGCCTTAGCAATCAAAATTACTATTAGTTACTGAATATGGAAAGATTTACTATATTTACTGATTCATCATCAAAAGAGAAACATTGGACTCTTAAAATTGGATGATTTCTGTTTCAATATATTAAATTTAAATTTCATTCCCTTTCTCTCTCTCTCTCTCTCTCTCTGTTTGAAGATAAACAAGTATGGAGGTATAAAGAGTCAGCTGTGATTTAAAAAAAAAAAAAACCTAAAATACAATTCAAACTACAATTTTGCAAAATTATTTGTACAGCATAAAATATGCATTCCCTGAAGCATACTGTCAAATGCAAGCATGAGACTCTTTGTATTTCTTAAATCCATTTTGAATATTTTTCCAGTACATCCAAAATAATCACTCATTGTCTGGAAACAACTCAAATAATAATTCTTATATCTCTCCTTTTCTACACAAAGGAAGTGGTAAAGAAAGATTATATTTAAGCCATGTTTCTAAAAAAATACTTTAAAAAATAAACTAATGAAATTCAACCATCCATGTATACATAACTGTCATCATCATGAAAAAAAAAAGTAATTTTAAGCTTTGGTTTCTGCAAACATATCTTCTGATCAATATCTTTTTATTCAAGAAAATATACATGGAAGGGGCCCGTCTTTGTCTTTATAATTATTTCTATCTACTAATAAACAGTTATTGAAGATTTCTCTTAGCTCCTTAAAAGAGTTGCATATAAAAATTACTAACTGGTAATTAAATTGATATCTGGCAGTACTGCTTGTCATTTCCCATTTCAACTTCTTCCTAAACCACACTACTGACAAAAAACAATATGGAACCTCAAAATGACATTATAAACTAGGAATTAAAAGAAATATTTTATTAATGCCAAAAAAGTTTTTCTCATATCAATACCAACTGATTGGATTAAATAAATGTAAGAGCCTTTATCCTCCTGAAACCTGAGGTTTTTACCAACCAGAAACTGTGTCACACTTCTCACTACCTTGTAGCACTGCATGATGACTCGCTGCTGTTTTTCTGAGCAAAGCTTTGTCCCTCCATTAGAAACCCGTATACTCCATTTCTTGAAAGATCAAAATTCTTAGATAATAAATGAATAGATTAGCTGTTGGGGCTGGTAGTGACCCATTGAATCCTGGCAGGTAAAACCCTCACTAAGAAGTGTTACCAGAGGAGGTGGAAAGATGAAGAGTCCTGGTAGTTGAGCATTGTGGCAACAGCACTGTATATATTTAATGCACAGCAAATTAATATTTGAGAGCACTGCATTATGAATCAGAAAGGCCTAAGTTCTAATCTTTGATTTTGAAATTGCTGAGCATTTGGTCAAGTTAGTTAATCTTTATATGCTCAACTTCTTTTTTTAAATTTTTAAAAATTTTCACCTCTATTTTTTATTTTTTATTCTCTATTTTTTGTATTTTATTTTTTATTTTTTATTATTATTGTTTTTATTTTTTGGCTTTGTTTTGGGGGAGGTTTTGGATAACAGAAGGGTTACAACTGTAGCAGGTGAGAATTGTTGGTGTGGGGTATTGGTGATGGGGGGACATGTAGAGAGGGGTGCACCTGGGTCATGTCTCTATGGCACATGAATATGTTCAAGTGGTCATGAGGTATTGTCTCAGTGGGTGGAGACCCACACAATAACCAAAGAATATTGAATTCCCATCCTGGGAAGTCCTGCTACATTCTCTAATAGAGCAGCAAGAATCCCCCAAGTACATAGGCAGTGTACTACCACAGGAGGACAGACCATTATGCCAGGCCCTTAATATTGATGGTTGTACTTAATGAGCCTTTTCTCGAGAAATTGAAACTTAGCCTAGTATTATATATTGCCTAATAGTTACCTCCTGAAACCCTCCTTGTTGCTCAAATGTGGCCACTCTCTTAGCCAAACTCAACACATAAATGCACTACCTTTCCCGCCCGGCATGGGACATGACTTCCAGGGATGAGCCTTCCTGGCACAAGGGATTATAACCAAGTGCCAACTAGCAATACATTTGGAAAAAGACCTTGACCAAAAAGGGAAATATAAAATACAAATGAGTTTTTATGGCTAAGAGATTTGAAAGTTAGTCGAGAGGTCATTTCAGAGGTTATGCTTATGCACATCAGAGCAGGATCTGATTGACTGCCACAGTAAACAGTGCCTCAAACAGTGGGGCTCCTGAGGGCTCTAGAGATATCTAGACACTATAGGCAGGGCAGACAATTTCAGGGATTTGGCCCCCTGTCAGTGGGCCTTACTTTGGAATATATGCTCCCCAATGTTAACAGAGTTGGACTCATTTAGAATTTCCCTACACATGGCTCTTCTGCCCTTTTATTTGAACCTATAATTAGCACTATGCCCATTAAATATATGTACCAGAGTCTTAAATCTTCGGTCTGTTCATATGTAGTTGAGCCCTGAATCTCAGGAAGCATTGCAACACCTACTCTCTAGTTCCTTGGACAACTAACAAAAGTATGATGAAGGACAATGCCATCCCAAAAAACAGTCTCTACAACTGCAAGCAAGACAGTTCCATCCATCTGTCCCATGGGATCTAAGTCCCCTCCCAATCAGAAATACAGTAGGCATCACCATCCCCAAATCCTCAAGATTGAGGAATGAACAAACATAAGGGAGGAAAGAAACTACTGACCTATGCAGACTTATAATTATTCTAGCAATGGAAGAACTTGTATCATTGATATAAACGCAGTGGCCACCAGAGATTCTGAGGTGAGGGAGAGGGAAGAATGGGTGTAACATGGGGTACTTTGGGGACATTGGAATTGAATTGTCCTGCATGACATTGTAATTACGGATACAGGCCATTATACCTTTTGTCAAAACCTATAAAACTGTGCAGTGCTAAGTGTAAAGTATAATGTAAACTATAGCTCATGGTTAGTAGCAATGCTTCAATGTGTTCATCAATTTTAACAAATGTACCATCCTAATAAAAGATGTTGTTAATTGGGGAAAGTATGGGAGGGGGAGGGGATGGGGTAAATGGGAATCCCCTATATATATATTTTTTTAAAGATTTATTTATTCTTCCCACCCCCACCTTGTTGTTTTGCGCTCACTGTCTGCTCTCTGTGTGTTCTTCTGTCTCTGCTTGTCTTCTCTTTAGGCAGCACCAGGAACCTATCCTGGGACCACGCCCCACCCCTGGAGTGAAGAGAGACTGCTCAATCTCTTGCGCCACCTCAGCTCCCTGATCTGCTGCATCTCTCATTGTCTCTCTTCTGTGTCTCTTTTTGTTGTGTCATCTTGCTACACCAGCTTTCCATGTGGGCCAGCACTCCACGTGGGCCAGCACTCCACGTGGGCCAGCACTCTGCTCAGGCCAGATCACCATGCGGGCCAGCTTGCTTTTCACAAGGAGACCCTGAGAATTGAATCCTGGACCTCCCATATGGTAGACAGGAGCCAAATCACTTGAGCCACATCTGCTTCCCTCCCCTATATTTTTGATGTAACATTTATGTAATCTAAAGCTTCTTTAAAAATAAAAATTTAACTAAAAAAATTACAACCATGAAATCCTTTCTCACAATGTTGTTAATTTGGAAAGTTACACAAACATGTAGTCCAATGTCAGGTACATGGTAAACTTTCAGTATATCAAGCTGTTTTTTGAGGGATTTTTTTTTGTAGGTGTTGTTATACCATATCAATCAGGTGACAAACAATACTTGAAAGCTTACCAGTCATTGAGACATGGGCTAGGAGCTGGTTAACTGCTTGAATCTGAGAAAGGGGTTCTACCAGGACCCAGGTGGACAGGAAACAGACCCAAAGAGTATACAAGTTGATGCCTATTGGCATTCCTGAATATGGGAAGGTGTCCTCTATTTTGAAGATTTTGTGGGAACTTACAAACTTACTACCAAATAAGATAAAGGAAAATTCATATAGAATGTTTAGATCCCTGATAATCTATTGAAGGATCAATAGGTTATAAGGATACATTCCCTCTTTAAAATAGCAGCCAAAAACATCATAAAAGAACAGGCAAAAGTGAAAAGATAGGAAGAGGAATTAAAATGAAAAGTGGAATGAAATAAATAGAGGCAATGGCAAGATAAGGAAAAATAAAAATAAAGGTAAAATAGCAAAATATAAATCCACAAAAGAAATTTGACACTAAGGAAAATTAAAATTGTTATGTAAAGGGGATAAAATCATAGAAATTACTTTGAAAGCAAAACCATGAGGACAAAAAATAGTAAGGGAGAAGACTAATTCTATCTGTTCATGCATTCTTTCAATGTTGGGAATGTCCCCTTTTTGCCAGGAACTATTTCAGGAATGGAGACGCAACAATAAACAAAGCTATCACAAATCATCTCTGCTATTGAAATAATTATGTTGAAGTACAGGGAGAAAACAAACTATACATAATAAATAATTCATATGGTATATGAAAGAGAAGTATTTTATGAGAGAAAAAAAGGAAAGAGTAAGAATAATTATAAATGCCATTGGGGTGCAAATTTGAAGTAGGATAGTCAGGATAACTTCATTTGGAAGGTATTGTTTGAACAAATTCTACTCAATGTAGGTAAGAAAGTTAGCATGTGACTATCTGAAGGAAAAACTTTCCAAACACAAGGAAACCAATACAAAGACCTATTATTGGCAGTATTCTTTTTAAAGGAAGGAGATTCTGAAATGGAGCGAACAAAGGAAAGAGTGAAAACGGTGTGGTGGTTTTAAGACCTTGAAGCATGCTGGGTTTTTTTGCCCTCAAATTTAATTAGACATTAGAGTTAAAGTAGGTATATATTTTTTACATTACTAAAAAATTTACAATGAAAATAAACAAGCCATTTTTAATATTAGATTAGTAGAAACAGGTTAAAAGGCAAGAATTTTGTTATTGGTACAAAGCTTTATGCCCATTAACTTAAAAAAAAATTTTTTTAACTTGAAATAGATACTTAAAGGAAGTTGCAAAAATAGTACAAAAAGTTCAGTATACCCTCACCCAGCTTCTCCCGAAAATGACATCCCATAGCTGTAGTACAAACAATCTCAAAACTAGGACACTGACATGGGTACATTACTGTTAGCTAGCCTACAGAATTTATCCAGTTTTTTTAAACCGGCATTCGTGTGTGTAATTATCTGCTGTTTGCCCATTAACTTTTACATTTGAATCTGAGTGATTAAAGGTAATTTGAGGGTTTTAATAAGAGGAATGTAATGACAGTCATTTGGCTACTATGTTGAAAATAGTGCAGAGAGGCAAGTAGCAAGGGCCAGGGTAAAAGCAGTAATAAAGGAAAGAGATGCAGGTTGTTGGATCCATGTTGTTGTGGTGGGAAGTGTTATATGGTCAGAGTCAGAAAGACTTTGAAGGTAAAGCCAACGTAATTTCTTGACAAAATGTACATGGAATCTGAGAGAAGAAATAAGGGCTGCCATCCACTGAAATGGAGAAGGTTGTGGGTACAGCAATTTGGTGGGTAGGACCAGGAGTTCACTTTGGGCCATAATGAGTTTATGATAACTTTTAGTTATCCTAGCAGAGATGTGGAGTAGGATATAAAAGTTTGTTGTTCGTATCTGGTTAGAAAAATACATTTGTGAATGGTAAAGAGATGGTATTAAAAACCATGAGAATGGATAACATCATTTAGAGTGGGTGTAGATAGAGAATTAAGTTCAAAATTAGAGGTTGAGCAGCAATTGGTAAAGAGTGATGAATTCTGGGTTGATGGGTTTTCTTTCAGCACTTTAAACATACTGTTTTACTGTCTTCTGGTGTTCGCCATGTCTAATGTGATATCAGTGGTCATTTGGCTTCTTTGAGTCATTGTTCACTGTATGCAATGTGTTAATTTTTTTGGCTATTTTAAATAGTTTCAGTTTAGTTTTGATTTAAACAGTTTTACTGATTTCCTTTTGATTAATCCTGCTAGTATTCACTGAGTTCTTGAATTTATGAGCTATCTCCCACCAAATTTGGGACATTTTGGCTACTAAATTGACAAGTATTTCCTTATCACTCCTCTCAATTCTGGGAGTCTGATTAAATACGTATTAGACTGCTTCATATTATCCCTCATGTCCCTGAGTCTCTTTCTTTATTCAATCTTTTTTTCCCTCTGATCTTCAGATTATATTCTCTAGTCATTTATCTTCAATTTAACCAGCTTTTTTCTCTGCCATCTCTATCCTGCCCATTTAGTAAATTTTGATTTCAAATATGTGCATTTAAATTTTATAATTTTCATTTGGTTCTTTTTTAGAATTTATATTTCTCTTTTTGTTTATTTGAGCACATTGTTCTTTAAGTCCTTGAGCATACTTATAACAGCTAGTTCATAAATTCTTGTCTACTAATTCTGACACCTTTTTCATCTTGCCCTGATTTCAGTTGACTATGTTTCCTTGTTCTCTGAATATTAAATAACTTTGGAGTGTTAATCATATAATGCTCCTCTAATAATTATCTTTTTACATTAGCATCAAACCAGTAATACTCTCCAGTGGATGGCAGGCCAAATTTCTGATCAGTGATTTTGCCTTAGCCAGTCTGCTTACAGTATGCCTGATTGATGTTTAGATCAGGGGTTAGTCACAGATGTTGGCAGAGCTCCTTCCAGGAATTATCACCTCACACTGCAGTATGTGTTGTATCCAGTTCTTCAAGGAAAGAGGTTTAGTGTTTTGCCATCTTAAATGGGGCACTGGGGCCTGCCCCAGGATAGAAGACATAGAAAAAGAAAAGTCATCCATTACCATTCCTTTCATCCAAGTATTCACTCCTTTCCAGCATCCACTGGCTTTGGTTTACTCTCAGTAACGTGCCTAGCTATTTTGTTGTTGTTGTTCAGCAGAGCTGTTATCTCAGGGAGGTTTCATTTGATAGTTATTTGGCAATCCTGGGAGCATAACTTACAATTATTTGCCTGTTATACCTTATTTTTAACTGTGTAATGAAAGACTCATACCTCTGATGAGGACACAAAGGCCTGTCCAGTAATCTTGCCAATGATTCAATACAAACTGCATTTTTATTAGTAACACTTGGTTATCAAAGAAAGAAAATGATTTAGCTTACTGATGGAGCATTCCTTTGTTTATTCATTTCTTCATTTATTTTTTTATTCAACATATGTTTGTGAGACATGCATTCATCTATGCATTTGGAATCCAGCTATTAAAATAAGAAATTGCTATGCCTATTCTTAGCAAACTTACATTCTAAGAAAATGAGAGAAATATTAAACAGTAGGCAAATAAATAAGAAAATTATGTAGTTCACTAAGGTGATACATATCACATAAATTTGGGGGCATAGCAAGAAAAGTATGGAGGATTATGGTGCTTGGGGGTAGTTTGTATTTGTAAATAATGTGTTACTAATAAGCTTCATTGAGAAGGGGGTTTTGAATAAAGGTAGGAAGGAGGTAGAGTTACCCAAGTGGATTTATAGGGTTTAGGAAGGAGAAACACTCAGTGAACATATCCTAAGGCAGGGGGAACCTGTTGAATTTGAGAAACTGCAAGGAGGCCAATGTGACTCTAGTAGTGTGAAACAACAGGAGAGTAATAGGAATAGAACACAGAGATGTAAGAGGAGATAGAATCTGTGGGATCTGTTTGCCCATAGTATGGACTTCCAGTGAATGACAAGGGGAGCCATTAGAAGGTTTCAAACAGAAAATATAATCTGATTTAGACTTTGAAAGGATCAATCTGGCTACTGTATTGAGATTAGACCATACCACAGAAACTAGGAAGAAGCTATCAAAGCAACCAACTATGGGGATTCATACCAATAGAAATGGGGAGAATAGTCACATTATGGGTATTCTTTTAAAGTAAACATAAAAGGATTTCCTGGTGAATTATATGTGTGGTGTAAGAAAAGGGGAATGGTTAATGATAACTCCAAATATCTTGACTTCAGCAACTAAAATATTCAACTGAAAAAAAGATGGGAAAGCTTATGGGTGGAGCAGGCTTAATGTGAGAAGATCAAGAGTTCAGTTTTGTGTTTGAAAAGTCTTACTTATCAGGCATCCAAATGGAGACATTGAATAGGCAGTTAGATATTTGAATCTGAAATATGAATTTAGATACATGAATCACACAAAGATGTGAGAGAAAATAGATGGTATTCAAGCCAAGAGAGTAGATGAAACCACCAAGGAAGTGAGTGTAGGCACAGTCCAGAAGAGGGTCACGTGCCCAGGAAATCTCCAACATTAACTCCAGGTGGTCTTTGATTTATCCCTGTAGAAATTTGTGACTCAATCAAACAAAACATGGAAGTCACTCAAATAGGGTCCTCATTTTACCTATGAACAAACTTAAGGACAGAAGGGTAAGCTATTAAATGATTTATCCAAGGTCAAAAAATGTTCATAATAGAGCTAAGACAAAAAGCTACAGCTTGCTGACTAATAATCAAAAGACCACTTATAAGAGGAAGGATGAAGGTAGCAAGCATTTCAAATGAAAGGCCCCAATGAATACATCTTTTCTTACCAAATGATTAATTATAGAACCTTTCCTATATAAATTAATTAAATAAAGACTTTGAAAGCTTTTGTAGAAGATGCTTAACTAATTTTGTTTTTTTAAATCAAGTTGAAGGAGTGTGAAGAACGTGCTATGTATGTATGAATTCACCATCTTTCATCACTCTTTCTCAACCACTTTTTCTATCAGCAACAGAATAACAGAGACATGGAAAACTTTGTTAAAATTTCAGAGGAAATAATCTACACAAAATCATGGCCAATGATGATCTAATCGGATTTTATTGAAACATTTACTGAACTTCTGTTATACTCTCATGCTTGAACTCTTCTTTCTCCTTTTATGTGTTAGATTAAAATCTTCTGCTATAAAATTACTTGTCTTTGAACTCAAAGATAAAACCCTCCAGAAGAAACAATTTATGTGGATAGTTTTATACTGAAGAATTTCAAGAATATTTTTCCCACATTTATAGATAACATCATTTCATACTTACTGGATTTTGCGGCTTTAACTCACTAGACATCACCACCAAGCAGTGATTCTCAGTCTATAAAAAATGAATACCATGTCTTATTTAGTGAATTGAAATCCTAAATATATGGAGTAGGTTAACTATTGTGCCTCAAATCATATGTACCCAATAAATTGTAAGCAACAGGTTTAATCTCAGGAGTAGATATTTGGCTATAGAGGAGTTTCCTACTTTCCACATTTCAAAAGGAGTTCTCCAGTATTCATTGATTTTATTATAATCCTCCTACAACAGGTATACCAATTATTGGGAACAAAGACAAGTTTAAATGAGCTATACTCAAGGTAGAAAAGGGGAAAACTTACTTATTGCCTCCAGGTTGCCACCTTGATATTTACAGATTCATCTCTCTAGAGTCCATTCCTGTGGGTGAAAGTACACTGTCACTACTTTTAGTCTTTCTTCCACTATTCAAACCAAGTATTAAAAGTTACTGTATCCTTATTTAAGTTTCAGCTATAATATATTTATTATTCCAGACAACACATTCTCAAGGCATATTCTCATTGTTTGACTCCCCCTCTCCTAAGACACCCTTTCTACTCTCTAATAAGGTTCAGTTTTTATGAAGCTGGCCTGTTTTGGTTATCAAGTTTCACATTCAATTCCAAGCAAAGGGTTTGGAGGAAAAGAGGGGCTATGATATATTTTTATAAATTAGAAGTTAGATGTTTACAGAAAAAGCATGCATAAAATATACAGTTTCCATATTCCACACTATTAGTAACACCTTGCACTAGTGTGGTATATTTGTTACAATTGATGGAAGAACATTTTTATAATTTTACTATTAACCATAGGCCCTGGTTTGCACAAGGACTCACTGTGTTGTACAGTCCTATGTTCTTTTTTTTTTTTTTTAATTTATCCTAGTAAATACATGCAATCTAAAATTTCCCATTTTAACCATTTTCAAATACATAATTCAGTGTTGTTTATTATGTTCATAATGCTATGCTAACACCACCACCATCCATTATCAAAGCTTTTCCACCAACCCAAAAAGAAACTCTCTACAACTTAAGCTTTAACTCTCCATTTCCTACTCCCACCCCAGCCCCTGGTCATTTATAGTCTAGTTTCTATCTCTATGGATTTGCTTATTCTAATTATTTCATTCAGTGAGATCATACAATATTTGTCCTTTTGTGTCTGGATTATTTCACTCAACATGATGTCTTCAAGGTTATTTTTTAATACTAGTGCTCTGGGTCTCTGGAGCTTTAGATCATTTTTAACAGTTTAGTCAAGTTTGTCTCACATACAGCTTTACTTATTACTCTATTTAAAAAGAAATCAAGAATGTTTTGTTCTATACTTCCAAAATGGTGCTCTACTGAAAATAAATTTTGTCAGAGTGGAGTTGAAGGACTTGCTATGTTTAAGGCCTTTATGTGATTAGTCCCCACAACAGGTCCTTCAAGGAGGAAACTATTGTTGCTATTTTACAGATAGAAGAAATGAGGATGATTAAAAGTAAATAATGCACCCATTTGCAAAAATTATATAATATACCTGATATAAAGGAGGAACAGGATCTGGGTCTTTAACCCATATTCGACCTTCTTTGCCCTCTTCTCCCTTCTGTTTTTTGTTTTTGTTTTTGTTTTTTTATGTTGCTACTTTCTATGTTTTCATTTAATGCTGTCATTCATTTCAAGGACCTACTTCTGAAACTTGGTATATATAATAAAATAGATTGGTCTTATAGTGTCATTAATATTTTTGTAGTTTCTTTAATAAAACTTTAGATAGTTCTTAGTTTAAACCCCCCCCCCCCATAATAGTATAAAAGAAGTTATTTTTAACTATTCATCATTCTGCCTGGTTTATTTGTAAGTTTCTCTCTGAGCAACCACCCCAGCTAGCCTTGGGCTTGGCATAACCACAACTGGCAGGGCCTGTACCTCTCTATGGTTTAGGTGGTAAGATCCGCCCTTAGCGTCTTGGAATGACTTTTGCTGCTGCTTCTGCAAATGGCTTCTTCTCTGAATGGCGTCTTGCCTTTCGCGCAGCATAATATACTAGCAAGGCCTGTATCTTCATATGATTTGATGAAAAGCTGCCCTCAGCTCTTCCAAATGCCTCTAGTGGCTTCTGCTTTTGGAGCCGTTTAGTTCGAAACTTCCAATCCCAGAATCTGCAGGAAAACCCCACCCCTTCCCTTTGGATCACAATAAGGGCAAGAGCTGAAGACCCACATCTGCTCTGCCCCCCTCAAGGAGGGACGCTAAGCTGGAGCAGGTTAGGTAAACTCAGTGCACCTCTCCCTCCCCTCTTATTCTCCCCTTTCCCCTTCCAGGGCTTTTGATCTAACAAAGCTTTCCGTTCCTGCATTCTCAGCTGGCTGGCCATCTGTTTGCACCTCATCACACAAAGAACTTTCACCTAACATCCCAAACACCCTATTAATGGGTGCAGTAAAGTTGTTACCTCTCCAGAATCACTGAGCAGGGAAGAGCAGTCAAAGAGTTGCACTTAGGTGTTCTTGCTCTTAGTAAATAATTACCTTTTGCTGTGATAAACACATTTTAGATTTAGATTTCGAAAGTTGTTCTGTATTGAAATGTGGATGGAGAATGTGGATGAAAACGAGTCTCGTCTCTATTCTGAAAATTAAGAGCAAATTCAGAATGGGAAAACAGCAGGTAGTAGAAGGTAATATATAAGAAAAAGCAGCAAATGGCAATTATAAAAAAAAAAGTTAAAGAAAATAACAATTTTCTTGTTAATTTGTTTTTGTTTATTATTACTGAAATAATGAGAATGCTCTAATAATGACTGAAGTGATGAATGCACAACTATGTGATTATACCAAATAGCAGGGATTGCACATTTTGGATGAATTCTGTGCTTTATTATGTACGGAGAAAATTGATTTGTTTAAAAAAATAAAAATAAATAAATGAAGAGAAAAAAATTTAGTTTCCATTTTCTAATTTCTCTGAATTCCCCTGACATTTTATTTCACCACTTTCATAGCAATTATACCATTTCAGGTAGAATTATAAATATTTGTTTTAATTGCCTTAACAGAAGAAATTGCCTTCAAGTCAGCTTCCATATCAAATGGCCCACCACATCACACAGCTCAGTTTTTTGTATATAGCATGGATTCAATATTTCCTGACATTATTGTTCTTAATAAATATTTTAGAAAATGAATGAGTCAATAAATGAGTGGTGAATCAATGAGCTAATGGTTCAAGCCAAGTGTTTCCTGGAGAGAAGTGGCTATCACTACTGTTAGAAACAATTATTGATTTATGATTGCCAGACTCAGCTGTGTTCTCAGAAAAGCTTGGTAATTCTGTTTAAATTACTACCACTCTCTTCAAATTCACTATCTTCTCTCTCTTTTAAACACATAATAAAGCTTCTTATTAAACAGAGAACAATGAAGTCAGTAAACAGGAACTTTGTCAACTTTCTCACTTTTCCTCCATTTTCACAGCTCTTATAGTAAAGCATTTTGTTGTATGAGTACACTTCAATTTAGTTCTTGATTATATGTTTCTTCTTTGCTATATGGGTTGTTTGGCATTAATACTCAATTTAATCATTTATTTATTTACAGGTGAGAATTGTAGTTATTTTTTGGTTGAGTATTTCTAGCTTACAAAATGTTAAGATGATCTGTATGTACAAAATTTGAAATTTGGTGAGATTTGTTCTATGTCCCAGAGTATGATCTAGAGGAAATGGTCCATTATCAATTGAACAGGAAGTTTACTTTGCATTGTTAGAGGTTGTGTTCTCTCTGTGGTTAGTATGTCAAGTTTGTCAATTTTGTTTTTCAAATCTTTAAACTTGTTGATTATATTTTTCTGTGAAAAACCTATTATTATTCTGTAATTGTTTATTTCTCCTTTTATTTATGTCAATATTTGCTTTCTATGTGTTGAATCTATATCATAATTATATAAAATTGTTATATCATCTTATCTTTTAATCATTTTGAAATGTTCCACCTTCTCTCAATAGTGCTTCTTACCTTAAAGTCTAATTTGTCTGATGTTTGTATAGATAAAACAGCTTTATTTCAGATAGCATTAAATTGATATATCATCCCTTTATTTTCAAACATTTTGCATCCTTATATATAAGATTTGTCACTTGTAAGCAGGTTATTTTTTAAAAACCAATCTGTTAATCTCTTCTTTAATTGTAGTTTACTTATATGTTAATTAATCATATAGCTTGTTTTAAATCTATCGTTTTACTTTGTTTTCCAATTTTCCTGTTCTATGGTCCTTTTCCCTTTTTCTTGTCTTCTCATACATTATTATATTTTTTTACTTTTCCATTTTTACCAATTAACTTTGATTATTACAACTTTTACTCTTGTTTTTGTGGTTACCCCAGAAATTCATTATTAACTTATTCAATTATGAAGTAAATGAACACTTTTACCTTTTCACAGACAGGGTGAGGAGTTTTTTATAGAATTTTAACTTCAATTAATCTAGCCCATCATATTTTCTATTGATGTGATATGTTTAATGATTGGTATATTTCAAAGACCATAAGACATTTTTCTATTGTTTTATATAGTCAATATTCATATATTTATCCACATATTAACAATCTGTTAATAATCATTCCTTCCACATATCTTTGGATTTGCCTATTCTTGTTTCTTTCTGCCCAAACTTCTTTAGAATTTTCTTTAATGTGAATCTACTACTGATGAATAAGCCCATTTACTCTTTATCTAAAAATGTCTCTATTTTGCATAAATTTTTGAAAGTTAATTTCAGTAGGAATATAATTCTAGGTAGGCTGTTATTTCCTTTCAGAAATCGGTTTCTTATCTTCTGGTTTCCATCTAACTGAAAAGTCAGCATTCTGTTTTATGGTTGCTCCTTCGAAGGAATTGGATTTTATTCCTCACTGTTTCTCATAGTCTATACTTGTCTTTGTGCTTCAACACATTTATTATAATGTAGCAAGTATGATATTATTTTTTATTTATTCTTTTTGACCACCTCATTATTTTGTATATTTTAGCTTAATGCCTTTTATCATCTTTGGAAAATTAAAGGCAATGTTATCTTCAAATAATTATTTTGTCCCAATCTTTCTTACAGGTCTCTTATTACGCATAGACTAAAATGTTTTCTTTTGTCCAATATATTTTTTATTTTCTAAAATTTTTTCCTTCTCTCCATTCTTATGTCTGGCTATTTTTTCTTGGGACTAATTTTCCAGTTTACAAATTCTTTCTTGAATCATATCTTCTCAGCTATTAAGCCTAGCTAATATGTTCTCTATTTTAGTTATTACAAAGAAAATCATAAAGTTCTCATCTGGTCCTTTTTACCCTTTTTATTTATTTATTTTTTTACATTTTCCAGTTTTCTACTAATATGCTGCATCTTAAATTTTATTTCATCAATAGTTATCATAGTTATTTTAAAGCCTGTGTTTGAAAATTATGATAGCTGTATCTCTTGTTCTATTTCTTTTGTCTGGTTTTTGTTTTTTTCATCTCTTTTAAACTCTTTGGTGTGATTGGCAACTTTCATAGAATGTTGGACCTTTTAGATATAATTTAGGTCATGTTTCATTTGTTTTTTTCTTTGATAAGGAATTTAGTAATGAAATGCTCTAATATTGATGCAGTGCTGAGTGCACAAATCTGCGATTATACCAAATGCCATTGACTGTACACTTTAGATGGATTGTATTGTTTATGAATACATTTAAATAAAATTGATTATAAGGAAATAATTTACTCTTCCTAATGAGTTGCCTTTGATATTGGAGTAGATCTTTTAAGGGTGGGTCATGATTTGAGATGATTTGAAGCTTAGGTTGAGTTTTTGTAGGGATTGGTCTATTTCCAGTCCGTCCTCACTTTTCTAGTTTGAATTGTCAGGATACAAACCTAGGGAATTTTTCCAGTTACCTTCTTCCTTGACAAACCTGAAGTACAGTTTTTTGGTTTTTTGGTTTTGGTTTCTGGGCCTGTACTTCCTTATGAGCTTTCTCAGTTTCTCAGCTTATAAGGCAATACTTTGAAGTTGGTAAGTGTCTCCAGGGAAGAAGCTGTGTAAATGTTGGGCTCACCTCTTTTAAATACCCTTCACCCTGAATCTTGACACTTAGAGTCATTGCCATTCTAAAAGCTATGCAATACCTTCACCTGGTCAGTTTATATATTGTTTTAAAGATTTTGTCCCGCTTTTTATAATTTATTTATTTGTTTGTTTGTTTCTGTGGGAGTGTTTTTTATGCAGCAAGAAGATACCCATATTTATTCTGGGTGTCTCTACATTTATTCCCACTTTGTGCAAATCTGAGTTTTGTTTCCTGGTATACATACTCAATAAGTGCATGGGAATTGATTTTATTTTTCACCTGTGTTTGCATTGCCCTCAAGTTTAAAATTATCTTAATAATATCTCGTTCACATTTTTTGCTTAGATTTTGACTTACAACTGTTTTTTATATTAGTATATTGATGGCTTTAAAATTTTTTATTTTTTGTTTTCCCCAGGCTTTTTTGTTTGTTTTTCTCTCTCTACTTGGAGGTTTGTCAAGAAATACTTGATGTATTGCTGGAAACAGCAGGGCATTTAAAACATATTAGTTATATTTACCTAATAAATAATATATTTAAAAATAAATTATGATTGCTCTGAAAAATAATATATTTAAAAATAAATTATGATTGCTCTGAAATACTAAAAATGATGACTAAAGCAGAGAAAAATCCTGTGTTAAATTATTCAGGAAATTTATATTCATGGGAAATATTTCTGGGTTTAAATCAGGTAATGACATATAAAGCCATAGAATTATAAAACTGGTAAGGCAATCTGCCAATGTCAGTTACATATGTATAATATCTACAAGAGCTTCACTTGGCATGAAATTTTAAATTTAAGTTTAAATTTAAAATTGTATTTTCTTTGTGTTCTATTTTGCTTTCATTCAGATATACTTCCATCATGTATCCTTAGTGTTTACTTTTATTCTGCTTTTGGTGATTCCAGTATCTGAATCACTCTTGGTAACTTTCTTTGTATTTTGTTTTATTCAGCATTGGTCCCAATCATTTGATCTTTATCTGTTGAAATATATCATGGTCTAGTTTTATGCTGTCTTCTTTCAAAGAGGGTTTGCATTTGCTTCAGGCAGACAACTCTAGCCACTACTATCCAAAGACTACTATAAATTAAATCTTGACCCCAAGTGTTTTCAGAATACTCAGTTAGTATAAATTCGTGCTGCTGACCCCTCTGAAGGCACGTCTTTAATTATGAATTCTCAGGTGACCTTTCCGCACACACCCCCCTCCACATAAATATCAGGAAAATCAACAAAAATAAAAATCTGAAGTCTTATTTTTCAAGGAGAATTTCCATGGAATTATAAAAGAAAATAGAAATGTGAAAAAATTAACTGTTTTAAAGGCAATACACTGATTATATACCAGCACTTTTCTACTTTTAATATCTTCTGTGAAAGTGCTTTTACATACATGAGATATACTTTGTAATTTGGAGACAATAAAGAAATGTGTTCAGATTGTAGACATACGTTAAACTTTTCCCTGTAGTATCTATTCCATACAATGAAGTGAGTTAGACACATTCTGGGCGTGCTTATGTTTCTTGCAAGTCTTGAAACAAAAAAATACATGTTGAAACATGCAGAAATGTAGTTAGATTTGTTCTAGGTAAAAGGAAAATACTTGAGGAGGAGATGAAGAAATCTCATAATAAATCAACTAAATATGAAAACTCGTAAATGGAAGAAATTAGACTAAACATTTCATGAAATCTTTCTTATATAGAATGTTGTTTTGGTGTATTTTTCACTGTTCTTTGCATTAATGAAGCTCTGATATCATTGAATTTTAATTCTGTTTAATGGTATGAAGTGCCTCACTATGCAGGGAAAACATTTTATAAATAATAGTTAAGTCATTTGATATGCATAGAATTCATTATAGATTTATAGTTTGTATTTTTCTACTAGCTTTTTAAAATTTATTGGCCAAACAAGATATAACCATTAAACAAGATACAAATCTGTCAAGAAGCTCAGCAGGTTGCTCCAAAATAAAAGTTCTGGACTTCTGTGTTAGGAAGGTATTAGGAGCAGTGGGTCCTAAGGAAAGTTCTGTGTTAACAGGATTTTAATTCCCAGCCATTTGTTAAATAAGCTGAGGCTATTCACTCACTGACTGATTGCCTCTACCTATTTGTTTGGTGAATAGATACCAATAAAGACTTAAAGAATGCCACTGGATAACAAAATGCTACACTTCTTACATATAAAAAAGATGAGATTGCAAATAGACATTCCCTATATATGCATGCCTGATAGTTGCAAAAAAAAAAAAAAAACTAATTTATTTTATTTATTTTACTTCTGCACCTTTTGGAGAAAATCCAGGATAAATTAAAACATTTTTAACGCATACATTAAAAAATTCCAATAAGTGTTATGTCAAAGATTCAAGAAAATGCATAGAATTTTATCTACACTGAGTAACAGTTTATGGATAACTTATCATTTGTTTATTTATTACTTTTTGCCAGATAGGATATGCTATTTTCCAGATAAAAGTTAAAGAAATTATTATTTTTTTAAAAAAATATAGTTCCCTTACTGAAGTAAAGAACGAATTTTAAATGTAAAACTTGACTCTGCTCTATAAAGATAAATCAGCTGTTAAAAATAATATGCTTCTTTCCATGTGAGTGTAGAGTGAAAAAATTACATAACTGGACTTCCAACATGTTAAGTTAAATGTTTCCTAACAATTTATAAGAAAGAGATGATAATACATTTGATTAAATCACTATTACAAGTTTATATCTTAATGTAATATTTCAGATTTTTGAAAAAGTAATATATCAAAAATATATCATTTCCATTCACACCAATTATTTTTAGGCAATATTAAATAGAGTAAAATTAGGAATGATTCTTTATATCCATAGACTTACTAACATGGAAGAACATTTCACTTATTATTGGTCTATTGACCTGCAAAGAATTATGTATAATTTCACTCTTCTGAAATGATATTCCATTAAAAACTACATGATTATTTATGATTTAATCAAATTATATCAAAGCAAACTGGACAATATCAATTCTGTATTGAATTGTTAATTAACACTGGATGCAATGAGAAGCCATTATTTATGAAGGTAATTGAAGCAATTTGTAAGCACCTGCATCATGATTTATATAGATGATAATAACATAAGTAGTTATTTCGCTCAACATTTGCATATAGCCATTTCCTGGCTACTGTGAATATGAATTATTTATCTATTTTTATCTACTAAGCTATGTCACTTAATATTTCTCTCATTTTAACTTTTCTATTTTTTAACAACTTTGCCATTTTTGGATGTTTTCCTGTTTTCTGATTTTTCTCTTCCAAAAGATGATTCTTATGTTATCTAAAATTCCACTTTACATCTAATCACCAACTCAGATTTCAAGTGCTCTTCATTATCAACCTATCTTATATAATGATTTTAGTAAATTGAATTAACTAGTTCTCAATTTCGTACTTCAGCTCATCAAAAAAAGAACTTCAGGTCTAAAAAATCATACCGTGGACTATATGTTTCACCAGACTAGTGACTGCATTTCCATCTTTTGCATATTTCCATCAATAACTGCCCTATTATAAAATACAGAATAAAAGTTTTCAGCCTGAATAAACATATTTTTCTGTAGAAGAACTTCAAGTGATCCATCCCAATTCTCTCATTCACTTTTTAAACTATCAATGGTGATATTACAGATCTAGTGAAAGGTATATCTAACCTAGAAAAGTTTAATTTGTGAAGACTAAGATCTAACAAAAAATGAAAATAATTTTCACCAGCACCATATTATTGCCTATCATGCTTAACCAAGAACTTTTAATATTGGTATTTTCTAACTTTTAAAGAACATGGGCATTATATATTCCCTCTTTAATTTACAATATCTATACCTAGACTTACACAGGCTTTTCTGGTAGATCATCATAGTTTTTAATAAGGATCATTATTTTTTATTTTTTATCATTTGTTTTATTGTAGACACAATTAACCATCTTGTGTTGCATAATGAGTTCTATTAAATACTTAATGAATGAAATCATCAAAAAAAGACTTGGGAGAGTGAAATATATTGCTGCTTGGGTTTACAGAAGTTTTAGAGGAAGAAGAGAGTCTCCAAAATTCTGTTCATGGATTCATTAATTGAACTTACTGTGATGCCTAAATCTCAAACAAAAGTGCTAATTCTTCTCTCTTAAACATGAAAGGTATATTTTAAATAGATGAAATGCCAGCCATGCATACAGTATGAGGACAAAATACAAATTTATTTCTGGGCTCACAGTAAAACCACCAGTTCTTGGGCTTTATGCTTCCCAGTTAAATATACTTTGATGACTATTTGCATCCCATCCTTCTATTTGAACAAAGTTTACTACAGTTTGTTGACTATTATCTCATATCACTATTTGATCACTGTTCCACATACTTCTTCAAGATGCAGTCAATTTTATAGTTCTAAATTTTGTTTTAAAATATTCAAAAAATATCTCAGAAACAAGTGTAATATTCTCAAATAGAGTTTGATGCCTTATTTTAGGCCCCAAGAATGTAAACTGATCATTATATTGTTGAAATTCTATATTTAATTTAAAATTATTAAATCAATAAACATAGCAATTATTCTCTTTCAATATTTTTGACTTTTCATGTAATTCTTGGGTGCTTGCATATATGTAGTGTGTGTGTGTGTGTGTGTGTGTGTGTGTGTATGTATACACATGCATATTTAGTTGAAAGGTGGTAAGCTATTTATTTGGACTATATGGGGGAGTTCTTTCAAAACCTTATTCACATCACTAGCATTCAAAACATCACATAGGCTGAAAATAAAATTCTGCAAACATCATGGATATCAGATTAACTAATAAGACATGAGTTATACCCACTTTTTTTTCAGTCTGCATCTTCTGATATCAAGCAGCAAATAAACTGATTGACAACTCTGTGCAACTCTCTCCATTTCCTCTATTCATGATCAGACATACGCAAGCACCAGTTGTCTCTGGTTTTTATTGATTGCCATGTTGCTTTAATGGCTGAGCTCTATTGTGAGCATGAAATGCTTACCAAATCTACTAATGGAAATGTATATCAGGGTCTATGCTTATCTTCATAGCCACTAACAATTTATATGCCCATTTTTCAGATGTGGAAAATGTGTTCGAATAATTTGTTCAAGATCAAGCTGCTTGAAAGCAACAGAGAAGGGTTATTAATACAAGGACATATGGCTCAAAAATTCATATTTCCAAACTGTGTTTCAGTATCAGCTTTCTTTCATATGTAAATAAAGTAGCCTCAAAGAGAAAAAATGTACAATTTTCCTATATATCAGGTAATCACATAGTTTCAGTTTTCTGTCTACTTTTGATTTTGAATATTTTCTTCCATTTTTCATAAACAAAATATTCCAGAGGCTAAAACCAATCAATCACAATTGGAAATTTTAAAAAAGCTTTTTTGTTCACCAGAGGACAGTACTTGCATTATGAGAAATCTAAACCCTCTTATGTACATAAGCATACCCTCCCCTTCACCACACTGTTTATCTGAAATCCATCGCTATTGCTGATCTACAGTCTTCTCCCGCCAGAGAAAGTGTGACTTCAAGAACAAGGTGGATTTTGATATTTCATTTACCACAAACAACATATTTTAGATTTGCTATAAAATAAAATCACCACAAAAATAAAATCGGCATCTCAAGCCCTTATTTTTTGCTGATGGCAAAAACAAACTTTCTAATTCTTGATAATCCTGTGACTTCTGTTTTAAACAGAGCATATTGGTAAATTCATAGTCATTTCAAAAGTCTATTCTTTTCCCCATTCTTTTCCATCTATAATAGCCCAAAGTTCCAGAGATGTTCCGCAACATACTGATATACTATGTTGCCATAGCTTTTTTTAAACAAATCAATTTTATTGATACATATACAATTCACGCAAAGTGTACAATCAGTGGTGTTTGGTATAATCACATGGTTGGGCATTCACCACCTCAATCATTATTAAAGCATTTCCATCATGTTAATAATAATAATAAACAACAAAAAAACAGATAAACAAACACGAAAATTCTTGACCTCTCTCTCTCTGTTTCCCCTGCTATGCACAGCTGCTATTTCTGGCTATTCTTGCACACAATTATTTATTTGTTTATTAAGCAATTTTATTGAGACATATTCGGATACCATATGATCTAGCCAAAGTGTATAATCAATGGCTTTTTTTAGCTGTTAAAAAGTCCTTTATTGTAAAATTGTAAAATAAATATAAAAATAGAATTAAAGAAATTATAAATTTTAAATGAAAATGCAAAACCAGGTTAGATTTAATATAATCAATTGTAAAAAATTGATAGCATAGCAAAAAAACACTTATAAATGTAAATAATAATACAAATATAATAGAAATTAATATAACAAAATTCTAATTTTTATATTACAGCTCTAACTATTGGACAGAATAATTTCTAAGAATGAAGCAAATTATTGGTTTAGTATTTAATTTCCATTTAGTCCATAACTCTTTCTAGATAATCAAATTCCTATTTGGGAATTCTTTATATCTTACTGAAATGAATTACAGCAGATAACTATTTGCCACCTCATAATTTTATGAAGCAGAAAAGCTCAAAATCTTGTTCAACAATAGTCATGCTAAATCATTATTGATCCAGATATATTATTTTCATTAAAGAGTATGAATAAGAAGGGGTTAAAGAAAAATGAAGTATCCAAAAATATATCTCTTCTCCAGTCCTCCTCAATTAAAAGCAAGTGTTTATTTTGTATGAAAAAAATTACAGAATACTGATCACAGAAATCATTAGCCAATTGCACTGAGTAATTATTGTTCATATACTATAATGTTGTTATTTTACATTTATCTTGTCTACTTCAGCTCTTTTTTGGTAACTATTTGCATGGAATACCTTTTTTTCAAACTTTCACTTTTAACCTGGTTGTGTCCTTATGTCCGAGGTGGGTCTCTTGTAGACAACATATAAACACTTATATTTTTTTATGCATTCTATCAGTCTATGTCTTTTGATTGCGAGTTCAATCCATTAACATTCAGTGTTATTACTGTAAAGGCATTACCTACTTTATCCATTTTGTCCTTTGGTTCTCTGTTGTCATATTGTTCTATTGTCTGTCTTCTTATCCTTTAGTTTACCCTTCCTAATAATCTTCATTTCTAAACTCTTCTCCAAATCTCTCAGCCTTGTTTTTTCCTTTCAGGCTGCAGCACCCCCTTTAGTATCTCTTGTAATTCTGGTCTTTTGGCAACATATTCTATTAGTTTTTGTTTGTGAAGATTTTGAACTCACCCTCATTTTTGAAGGACAGCTTTGCTGGATAGAGAATTCTTGGCTGGCAGTTTTCCTTTTTCGGAACCTTAAATACATCATACCACTTTCTTCTCTACTCCATGGTTTCTGATGACAGGTCATAACTTAATCTTATCTAGTTTCCCTTGTATGTGGTGCTTTGCTTTTCTATTGCTGCTTTCAGAATCCTCTCTTTATCTCTGATATTTGTCATTCTGAATAGATGTTTCAGGGTAGATCTATTTGGATTTATTCCATTTGGGGTACACTGTCCTTCTTGGATATTCATATTTATGTCTTTCATAAGGGTTGGGAAATTTTGGGTCATTATTTCCTCAAAAATTCTTTCTGCCCCTTTTCCATTCTCTTCTCCTTCTGGGACACCAATAGTGAGAATGTTTGTGCATTTTGTGTTGTCATTCAATTCCTTGAGGCTCTGTTCCATTTTTTCCATTCTCTTTTCTTTCAGTTCTCCTGTCTTTTCCAGTTCATATGTTCTATCTTCAAAATCACTAATTCGGTCTTTGAGCAATTCAAATCTGCTCTTATGGGCCCCTGATTTATTTTTTTTCAGGGGTCTTTCTATTTTATTAGATTAAAAAACACAAAACCAGGAGGAACTAGAAGGAAAGATGGGAAAAGAAATATACTCTAATTTATTTTAATCTCATCCATCATGTCTTTCATTCCCATAAGGGCTGTTACTTTTTTTTTTCAGTTTTTCAAATTGTTCTTTATGCTCTACCAGTGTCTTAATATCCTTTATTTCTTTTGTCATAGTTTCTTTAAATTCTTTGAAGTGATTTAGGAGAGTTGTGTGATTATCACTGATTAATTGTATTAAATCCTGTATCTCTTCAGGATATTTGGTTTGTTCTTTTGGCTGGGCCATCTCTTCCTGTTTCCTGGTATGGCTTGTAAGTTTTTGCTGATGTCTAGGCATATGAATATGTTGATTAATTTACTCTGATAGCTAATTTCTCTCTCTTGCCTATTGTTATTTTTTCACACAGATCTTCTTTGATATTTGGTTCAACTTATTCTCAGTCTTTAAAATTTCCCAGCTTAAGTTTTCAAAATCAGGCCAAGGACTCTCCAGTGGGATGCAGATTTTCTCCCGGGGGATGGATACAGAGAGCACAGAGAACAGTTTTTGTCCATGCAATTTCCAGATCTGCCAGCAGATAGTGCTAGTCAGCACACCCTTCCACGGAGGAGTTTCAGTCTTGGCTTACCTGTGTCCCTGTGTTGAATCTCCAGTTCAGAGATTCAAAGCAGGCAAATTCACTGAAGAAAAGCACCCAGACCTCCCCTCACTTTTTCCTTGGAACAGCTGACAGGGAGAAAGATGTCTGCTCCCCTCTCAGCTGGGTACAGTGAGCCAGGATTTTACCCCAGCTTGATATCTATGGGGTGGGGGAGGGTAGCCCTTCAAGGCCACCACGGGGTCTTAGTAACTCACATTTGTCATTTCAGCTTCTTTGTCTCTCTGTCCCTCACCCTCTTGGGAGCTGTGTAGCACTGTCTGGGTCCCTAGGACAGTTTCTGGCTCTTTCTCTGTTGTTTTTGTGAGAGTGTTCAGCTCTGCCTATTAGTCCATTGCCATCTTCTGCCATAGCTTTTTTAAAAGAACTGTTGATTCTCTTTATGGGTACAGTCTGCTATGAAAATTTTCCTTTTTCCAACAAGTACCTTAGAAATCTAGGAGGATGTATGACTCTAATATAAAGTCTATCATATTGGAAGTTCTCATAAAAACTTTCCACTCTGGGGATGAGTTTCTAGGCCAGTTATGGATTCAGATGTCTTCCTCAAGTCTCAAAATATTACTCAGATTTTTAAATTTTGGTTTTAGTTGGTGTTGCCAAATTCTATAGTCTTTCAAGAAGAGATTTAGTTCTATTACCAGATCTGGGTCAGAATTAAATTTCATCTTCCATGCCTCTCTTTGATTACCACTTCTTACATAAGGACTTGACCTCAAGATAACCTGGTTTTTAACCAACATAACTCTGACATGTGTAGTCTTGTGACTTAAATATCAGAACACATGATCTAACAAATGTAATTCAATTTCCTGATCACTGATCTTAAGATTTGTGTCCCCATTTTTGCTTGGCTTAAGAGCCAAATAAAGTTCAAGGTAAGTAAGTAAAATACTCCTATTTTGCTGATATTTCAGTTGGGCTGCCTTATGTATGAAAATGTATACCTGATACATGTGAGTAAATACAATGTAATTCCCTGATCTGTATTTCTTCTTGCAATCCATTCTAGCAAGTGAATGGGAAAGACAGATTTGGTGGTGCCTTGGCTACCATTGTCAGGCTTTATGAAATAGAAACCATCCTCCCTGTATTTAGGAGTGAGGCTCTGTCTATATTACATCCTCTGTGAATGTCTATGGTCCTGCGATGATATTTGGTAGTACAATCCATTCTGCATCCACTGAGAGCTACCACAAAGCCCCCTTCCATCCACTTGCTACTTCTCTAGCAGTTCTTGCACCTATCAGTCATAAGGGATACCTGCAGATAGACTCGTGAACCTGAGGTGCATAAAGCTTTGTGGAGGTGCTTTCGGGCATAAAGTTTAAGAATCCACCACCTATCACCAGGTCTTGAAGATGTTTTCCTACATTTTCTTCTACGAGCTTTATGGTTCTTGCTTTTATATTTAGGTCTTTGATACATTTTGAGTTAATTTTTGTATAAAGTGTGAGATAGGAGTCCTCTTTCTTTCTTTGACTATGGATGTTCAGGTCTCCCAGCACCATTTGTTGAATAGATTGTTCTTCCCCAGCTGGGTGGGTTTGACAGGCTAGTCAAAAATCACTTGACCATAGATGTGAGGGTCTATTTCTGAACCATCAGTTTGGTTTCATTGGTCTATGTGTGTATCTTTATGCCAGTACCATGCTGTTTTTACCACTGTAGCTAGGTAAAATGATTTAAAGTCCAGAAGTGAGACTCCTCCAAATTCACTTTTCCTTTTTAGGATGTTTCTGGCTATTCAGGGTCCCTTACCCTTCCAAATAAATTTGAAAATTGTGTTTTCCATTTGTTTAAAAAATGCTGATTAAATTTTTGTCAAGATTGCATTGAATGTGTATATCAATATGGGTAGAATTGATATCTTGATATTTAGTCTTCCAATCCATGAGCATGAAATGTTCTTCTAATTATTTAGGTCTTTTTTTATTTCTTTTAGAAATGCATTGTAGTTTTCTGAATAGAAGTGCTTTATGTCCTTAGTTAAGTTTATTCCTAAATATTTGATTCTTTTAGTTGCTATTGTAAATGGAATTTTTTCCTGACTTCCTCTGCAGAGTCTGCATTACTAGTGTATAGAAACACCACTGATTTTTGCATATTGATCTTGCATCCTGACATTCTACTGAAATCGTTTATTAGCTCTAGTAGCTTCCTTGTAGATTTTTCAGGACTTTCTAGGTATAGGATCATATTATCTGCATATAGCAAAAGTTTTACTTCTTCCTTTCAGATTTGGATGGCTTTTATTTCTTTTTCTTGCCTGATTGCTCTAGCTAGAATCTTGAGCACTATATTGAACAACAGTGGTGATAGTGGTCATCCTTGTCTTGTTCCTGATCTCAATGGGAAAGCTTTCAGTCTTTCACCATTGAGTACAATGCTGGCTGTGGATTTTTTATATATTGTCTTTATCGTGTTGAGAAAGTTTCCTTCAATTCCTATCTTTTGTACTATTTTTATCAAGAAAGGATACTGTATTTTGTCAAATGCCTTTTCTGCATCAATCAATAGGATCATGTGATCATTCTTCTTTGATTTATTAATGTGGTGTATTGCACTGATTGATTTTCTTGTGTTGAACCACTCTTACATGCCTGGTGTAAAACCCACTTTATCATTATGAATAATTCTTTTAATGTGTTGTTGAATTCAAATAACAATTAATTTGTCGAGGATTTTTGATATTCATTAGGGGAATGGGTCTGTAATTTTCTTTTTTTGTAATATCATTATATGGTTTTGGTATTAGGGTGATATTGGCATCATAGAATGAGTTTAGTAGTGTTCTTTCTTGTTCAATTTTTTTGAATAGTTTGAGTAAGATTGGTATTTAATCTTCTTTGAATGCTTGGTAGAATTCACCTGTGAAACCATCTCATCCTGGGTTTTTCATTTTGGGGAATTGTTTGATGACTGTTTCAATCTCTTTACTTGTGATGGTTTGTTACTGTCTTCTCTTCTAGGGTCATTGTAGGTTGTTCATACATTCCTAGGAATTTTTCCATTTCATTTTATCTTTATCAAAATTTTTCCATTTTGGCATACAGTTGTTCATAGAATCCTCTTATGAACTCTTTTTTTCCTGTAGAGTCAGTAGTAATGTCCTCGTTTTCATTTTTCATTTCATTTATTTGCATCTTCTCTCTTTTTTCTTTGTCAGTCTAGCTCAAAGTTTGTCAATTTTGTTAATCTTTTCAAAGAACCAACTTGTGATTTAGCCAATTCTTTCATTGTTTTTTTTGTTCTCAATTTCATTTATTTCTTCTCTGATCTTTGTTATTTCATTCCTTTTATTTGCTTTGGGATTAGTTTACTGTTCTTTTTCAAGTTCCTCCAGCTGTGTAAATAGGTCATTGATTTTAACTTCTTTTTAATGTAAGCATTGGGGGCTATAAATTTCCTCTCATCATTGCCTTCACTGCACCCCATAGGTTCTGAAATGTTGTGTTCTCATCTTCATCTCAAGATATTTACTGATTTTTCTTGAAATTTCAACTCTGACACAATTATTTAAGAGTATACTGTTTAATCTCCATATATTTGTGAATTTTCCCATTTTCCACCTCTTGTTGATTTCCAACTTTATTCCATTATGATCAGAGAATGTGCTTTGTATAATTTCAGTCTTGTTGAATTTATTGAGATCTGCTTTGTAACCCAACATATGATCTTTCCTAGATAAAGATCTATGAGCCCTTGAAAAGAATGTGTATCCTGCTATTTTGTGGTGCAATGTTCTGTATGTATTTATTAGGTTTAGTCCATTTATCATATTATTCAAGCTCTCTGTTTCTTTATTGATCCTCTTCTCAGATGTTCTATCCAATGCTGAGAGTGGTGTATTGAAGTTTCCAACTAATATTGTAGAGATATTTATTTCTTCCTTCAGTTTTGTCAATGTTTGCCTCACGTAATTTGGGACATACTGCTTAGGTGCATATACATTTATGATTATTATTTTTCCTGGTGAATTTCCCCTTTTATTAATATGAAATGTCCTTCCTTGTTTCTAATAACAGTTTTGCTTTTAAGTCTATTTCATCTGATATAAGTATAGCTACTCAGGATTTTTTTTTTTTGATACTGTATGCGTGGAATATATTTTTTCAAGGCTTTCATTTTCAATCTATTGGTATCTTTGGGTCTAAGGTGGGTCTCTTGTAGACAGCATATAGATGGCTCATATTTTCTTATCAGTTCTGCCAGTTTGTGTCTTTTGATTGGGGATTTTAATCCATTAACAGTATTACAGTAAAGGCAGTTCTTATTTCACCCATTTTGACCTTTGGGTTTTATCTGTCATATTTTATTTTCACCATTATTTGGACTCTTTTAGTTACTTTTACTGATATAATCTTCATTTCTAGCCTCTTCCAAGCTGCTCTCCTGTCTGTCTTTTTCAGGCTGTATCACTCCCTTTAATATTTCCTGCAAGACTGGTCGCTCTGTTATAAATTCCCTCCATTTCTGTTTATTTGTTAATATGCTATATTCGTTCTCATTTTTGAAAGACAATCTTGCCAGGTATAAGGTTCTTGGCTGGCAGTTTTCCTCTTGCAGTATATTAAATATATCATACCACTGCCTGGCCTCAATGGTTTCTGAAGAGAAATGAGCACTTGATCTTATTGGGTATCCATTATATGCTATGCGTTGCTTTTCTCTTGCTGCTCTCAGAATCTGTCTTTGGCATTTGACATTCTGATTTAATGTGTCTTGGAGTTGATCTGTTCTGACTTATTTGGATGAGGGTATATTGTGCTTCTTGGACACAGATATCGATGTCCTTCAATAGGATTGGGAAATTTTCTACCATTATTTCTTCAATATTCCTTCTGTCCTTTTTTTCTTTCTCTTCTCCTTCTGGGACACCCATGACATATATGTTTGCACATCTCTTTCTGTTATTTTAGTTCCCTGAGAGCCTGTTCAATTTTTTCCAATCTTTTCTTCATCTGTTCTTTTGTATGTTCGCTTTCAGAGGCCATTTCTTCAAGCTCACCAATCCTTTTTTTGCCTCCTCAAATCTGTTGTTATATGACTCGAGTGTATTTTTAATTTCATTTATTGCACCTTTCATTCCCATAAGATCTACTATTTTTCTATGTATGCTTTCAAAATCTTTGTGGTCACCCAGTGCCTTCTTAATATCCTTAATCTCTTTAACCATCTCATTGAATTTATTAAGGAGATTTGTTTGAACATCTGTAATTAGTTTTCTCAACTCCTTTATGTATCTGGAGGCTTATCTTGTTCCTTTAACTGAGCCATACCTTCCTGTTTCTTGGTATGGATTGTAATTTTTTTGTTGGTGACTTAGCATCTAGTTTATTGGATGTGTTTATTCGGACTGAAGTTTCTCTCTTCAGTTTAGTGATTTCTTGCCCTTTCTCCCTTTCTGTTTGTGTAGTAGGAGCTGAGCATGTAGTTGGTGCTGTAAGCTGTGGAGCATCAAGCTGTCCACATTGCCCTATGACCAATGAAGCTTCTCCCACCTTTCTTCTTTGCCAGGGTTTTGTGACAGAACCACAGCCGTGTGTAATAATCCAAGTTGTGCAGGCCAAGACCATTTGTTGTAGCCTGGAGAGACTGATGAAGCGACATGTCCCTTCTTCTCTGTTGTGTGGGTCTAAAATCACTGCAGGTGCCCAGGTAGACTGACATAGCACCACCCCCCTTTCCCAGCCAGGGGTGGTGATGGACCCTCTGGACTGTTCAAAATCAAATTCATGGGGCTGAATGTGCCTGCAGTTGCCCTAAGAGGCTGAGGGAGTACTGTCTCTTCTACCCTTTAGGGGTTGTGAATGGAACCACTGATGCCCAACAGTTCAGTCCATGTAGGCCATAAGTGCCTCCCAATGCTCAGAGAGGCTGCGGAAACAGCAGCTGCCTCCTATCCTATTGGGCTGTGGGGGTGGATCCACAAGTGCCAAACAGTTCAGTCCCTCTAGGCCAACAGTACCTCTCATTGAACAGAGAGGCTGAGGATACACCAGCCTCCTCCTATCCTAATAGGGCATAGGGTGGATCCACAGGCAACCAACAGTCCAGTCTGTGAAGGCCAATGGTGTCTGCCATTGCTCAGAAAGGCTGAGGAAGCACCAGCCACCTCCTACCCTGTTGAGGGTTGGGGATGTATCCACAGGTACCCACCAGTCCAGGCCATGCAGGCCAAAGGTGCCTTCTGTGGCCCAGAAAGGTTGAGGAAACACAGTACTCCTTCTATTTTACTTAGGGGCAGGGATGGACCTATTGGTGTCCAACTATTTATTTGGTGAGGGCTGAAATCACCTGCACTTTCCCAAAGAGGCTGAAGAAACCCCAGCCAACTCCTATCTTATGGAGTTGGAGAGGTGGAGACGGAATTGAAGGGACTCAACAAACCAGTTTGTGTGAGCTTCAGGGGCCCAGAGAAGCTGAGGAAACATAGCTCCTCTCCTATCCTATTGGGGTGCAGGTATGGAGCCCCAGTTGTCCAACTATTCAATCTGTGCCAGCCAAATACACCTGCAGTTACCCAGAAAGGCTAGTGCAGATCCCATCAACTTCCTCCCTTTCAGAGGTGGGGCTGGAGCCTAGGCTAGGGCTGCAATCCAAACATGGTAGAAAGAAGCCGGTCCCTACTGTCTCTGTGATTTTCAATCAGTCCCACTTCAACATGTCTTTGGCTATTTGGCGCCCGTTGCCCTTCCAAATAAATTTCATAGTTAGCTTTTCAAATTCAGTAAAAAATGCTGTTGTAATTTTTATTGGGATTGTGTTAAATCTGTAAATCAGTTTGGGTAGGAGAGACATCTTAATGATGTTTAGTCTTCTTATCCATGAACAGGGAATATTCTTCTTTTTATTTAGGTCTTTTTTTATTTCCTTTAAAAATGTTGTGTAGTTTTCTGAGTATAAGTTCTTTGCATCTTTAGTTAAGTTTATTCCTAGGCATTTGATGCTTTTAGTTACTAATTTAAATGGAATTTTTTTCTTGATTCCATTCTCAAATTGCTCATTATTGGTGTACAGTAATGATACTGATTTTTGCATGTTGATCTTCTATCCTGCCACTTTACTTAACTCATTTATCAGTTCTAGAAGCTTTGCTGTAGATTTCTCAGGGCTTTCTATGTATAGGATCATGTCATCTGCAAACAGTGAAATTTTTACTTCTTCCTTTCTAATTTGAATGGATGCCTTTTATATCATTTTCTTGCCCAAGTGCTTGACCAAGTACTTCTAATACAATGTTAAATAAGAGTGGTGACAGTGAGCATCATGGTGTATAATTTGTTTGCTGTATTGTTGAATAAGATTAGCAAGTATTTTGTTGAAGATTTTAGTATCTAGGTTCATTAAAGAGATTGGTCTATAGTTTTCTTGTGTTGTATTTGTATGGCTTTGTGGATGATGTTGGCATCATAGAATGAGTTAGGCAATGTTCACTCCACTTCTATTTTTTGGAAGACTTTAAGCAGGACTGGTGTTAGTTCTTTCCAGAATGATTGGTAGAATTCACCTGTGAAACCATCTTGTCCTGGGCTCTTCTTAGTTGGGATGTTTCTGATGACTAATTCATTCTCATTAATTGTGATTGGTCTGCTGACGTCATCAGTTTCTTCTTTCACCAATGTAGGCCACTTGTGTGTTTCTAGAAATTTGTCTATTTTATCTAAGTTATCCATCTTGTGGGCATACAATTTTTCAAAGTATCCTCTTATGATTCTATTTATTTTTGTGGGGTCTGTGGTGATAGCCCCTTCCTTGTTTCTTGTTTTATGTATTTGCATCTTCTCTCTCTTTTTTCTAGGTTACTCTAGCTAAAGTTTTGTCAAATTTAATATCTCAGTAAAGAACAACCTTTTAGTTTTGTTAATTTTTTCTAGTGCTTTCATTTAGCTCTGCTCTAATCTTTGTTATTATCTTCTTTCAACTTGCTTTGGAATTAGTGTATTGTTCTTTTTCTAATTCCTTCAGGTGTGTAATTAGGTCTTTGATTTTAGCTCTTTCATCCTTTTTAAAACAGGCTTTCATGGCTAAAATTCCCTCTCAGCACTGATTTTGCTGCATCCCATAGATTTTTGTATGTTATGTTGTCATTTTCATTCATTTCAAGGTAGTTACTCATTTATTTTGCAGTTTCCTCCTTGACCCACTGATTGTCTAAGAGTGTGTTGTTTAACTTCCATATCTTTGTGCCTAATCTGTTTCTCTGCCCCTTACTAATATCCAGATTCATTCCATTGTGGTCAGAGAAGTTCCTTTGTATAATTTCAATCTTTCTGATTTTGTTGAGTGTTATTCTGTGGCCTAGCATGTGTTCTATCCTGGAGAATGATCCATGTGTGCTTGAGAAAAATGTATATCCCACTATTTTAGGGTATAATGTTCTGTATATGTCTATTAGGTCTAGATTCTCTAATGTATTATTCAAGGTTTCTGTTTCTTTATTGAACCTCTGTTGAAGTCTCTCTAATGGTGATAATGGTGTATTTAAGTCCCCCATTATAATTATAGAGGCATCTATTTCTCCACTTAGTTTTTCCAATGTTTGCCTCATGCATTTTGAGGCCATTGGTTATTTGCATTAGTGTTTATGATTGTTCTTTCTTCTTGATAGATACTCCCTTTTGTTACTATACAGTGTCTTTATTTGTCTCTTACAATAGTTTTGCATTTAAAGTCTATTTGGTCCAATATTAGTATAGCTACTTCTGCCCTATTTTTGTTATTGTTTGCATGTAAAATTATTTTCCAACCATTCATTTTCAACCTCCTTGCATCCCTGGGTATAAGGTGAGTTTCTTGTAGACATCATATAGATGGATCATATTTCCCTATCCATTCTGCCAATCCATTTCTCTTGACTGCAGAGTTTAATCCATTAACACTCAATGTTATTACTGTCAAGGCATTGCTTATGTTAGCCATATTTTCTTTAGGTTTATGTATGTCATATGTTATTTTTATTTCTATTTTATCATTTTACTTATTCTTACCAATAATCTTCCTTCCTACACTCTCCTCCAACCCTCTCTCTCCTCTTTATTACTTTCAAACTTCAGAACTCCCTTTAGTATTTCTTGAAGGGCAGGTTTCCTGTTGACAAACTTTCTTAATTTCTGTTTATCTGTGAATACTTTGAACTCTCCTTCATTTTTTATTGCTAGCTTTGCTGGATACAGAATTCTTGGCTGACAGTTTTTTCTTTAACACCTTAACTATGTCATGCCACTGCCTTCTTGCCTTTATGGTTTCAGATGAGAAATCAGCACTTAATCTTATCAAGCTTCCCTTGTATGTGATGGATATCTTTTCTCTTGCTGCTTTCTGCATTCCCTCTTTGTCTTGAGCATTGAACAGTTTGATAAGTATATGTTTTGGGATAGTCTTATTAATATTTATATATTTGGGGTGTGCTACAGTTCCTGGACATGTATGTCCATGTCCCTCAAAAGAGTTGGGATATTTTCAGCCATTATTTCCTCCCACACTCCTGCTCCTTTTCCCTTCTCTTCTCTCCCTGTGATGCCTATAATGTGTATGT
>JAQZBX010004051.1:0-46209 GCA_029593785.1 Cabassous unicinctus
AAACAAATAAAATACAAAAATTAAAAATTAAAAAATTAAAAATTAAAATAAAATAACAATTTTTTATATCATGTTTTTCATCACTTTAAGATCTGTTATCTTTTTTCGCCAATGGCAATTTCTTCTGTATGTTTCCCCAGTGTCTTATTTTTTTGTCTTATCTTCAAAGGAGTTTTAACATACAGAAAATATTTGGGATAGGGTTCACATGGGCATGTCTCCATGGAATATGAAATTGTTCATCTTGTCATGGTGTGTTATATCAGGGGGTGGAGACCCACACAATAGACAAGAAAATACTAAACTCCCATCCTGGGGAGTCCTACTATATTGTCAATTAGAGGGGTAAGAATCTCTCCAGAACATAGACAGTGCCTAATAAAAGAAAACAGGCCAATATATCAAACCCTTAATATTATTGCATGTAACTAAGAAGCTTATTCTTCAAAAATTGAAACTTAGAGATTACCATAGGTTCTAAGGGGAGGGGGAAGGGAGAATAGAATAGATAGAACATAGGGCATTTTTAGGACATTAGAATTGTTCTGCATGATCTTGCATTACTGAATACAGGTCATTTTAAATTTTGTCAAAACTTTTATAAAAGTATACGGTACAAAAGGTAAACCATTGACCATGGTTAGTAGCAATGCTTCAATATTTGTACATCAATTGTAATTAATGTGCCACCCACATGTAAAATGTTATTAAAAGGGGAATGTGTGAGAGGGAGAGGGCATTTTGTATATGAGAATACCAATGCATGGATTTTTAACATCAAGCAGTGTTCATCTCAATAAATCACATTTGTTAAAATCGCCAACAATCTTCTTAGACAGGACTTTACCTATTGGGAACTCTCAAGCTCATGTGTAGGACTAATATTTTTCTAAAATCAATTTTCATTTGAAACTCAAATTTTATTATCAGCAACTAATTATGGTATTTTGTTTAATTAGAGCATTTGTTACTTTACAGACAAAGTATGCAAAATGTAGAGTCCCCATATACCCCCAAACAAATTTTCCATTTTATGGATATTTTACTTTTGTGTATTGTTCAAGGTTTCTTTTTCTTTATTAAATTTTAAGGTAGCTGTTCCATCCAGTATTGAAAGGGTTGTGTTAGTTTCCTACTATTACTTAGAACCATCTATTTATTCCTTCAAATCTGACAATATTTGCCTCATATATTTTAGTGTGCTTAGCGGCATATGTAATTATAACTTAGCCTTCTTCTTAAAATGACCACTTTTTCAGTATAGAGTATCCTAATTTGTCCTCTGTTACATTTATTTTCAATTAGAACACTTATAATTTGCAGAAAAAACACACAGAAAGACCAGAGTTCCTATAAACTCCCCCCTCACCCACGAAGGTTGTTTTACCATTATTAAATGTTGCATTAGTTTTGAATAGATCTGTATATTTGCAAAATTGAAAAAGATTATAATGTTAACTATAGTCCATTTACAGAAATGTTCCCATATCCCTCTGCCATCCACTTTTTTGTTATACATGTTACATGGTATGTTCTTATATATTGTATATCCAAAATCATAGCTTTATCATTACTTTTTATGCACTGACATTTTTAAACTTGTAGGAAGTAAAATGTGGATTTACATGTCAAAAATATAATACATGTTTTTTATCAGAGAAGTTGTGCATTTACAAAACAACCATGCATAATATACTTGATTCCTGTACACTACTCCATCACCAACACCTTGCATTGGTGTGGAATATTTATTACAATTTAGGATAGCATTTTTTGTTTATACAATTATTTGTATTATTTTAAGAGTATTTAGCTTTGCTACAATTTATGACAGTTATTACAATCATTCTATCATCATTATTTACATGAGGTGGATTTTCCCCATATACCACCCTATTATTACCACCTTGTATTAATAATGTACCTTTGTCATAATTCGTAAAAGAACATTCTTGACACACTATTACCTGTAGTCCATAATCTACAATAGGGTTCACAGTGTAGTTCAGTCCTATGTTTTATATTTTATTTAATCTAATTTTATATATATCCTAAAGTTTCTCTTTTAACCACATTGAAATATATTATTTAGCAATGTTGATTAAACTCACAATAATGTGCTACAGTCACCACCATCCATTTCCAAACCTTTACCATCAGCCTAAATAGAAATTCTGGACAAGTTAACCATCCCCTCCCCATTCTCTATCTCCAATCTATCTCCTGGTAACCTATATTCTAGATTCTCATTTATAATAGTGAGGTCATACAATATTTGTCCTTTTGTATCTGGCTTATTTCACTCAAAAAAATGTCCTCAAGTTTCATCCATCTTATCACATGATTCCTTAATATGGCTTAATAATATTTCATTGTTTGTATATACCACATTTTTTTTATCCATCCATCAGTTTATGGACACTTGGGTTGCTTCCATCTTTTGACAATTGGGAATAAAGCTGGTATGAAGATAGGTGTGAATATATTCCTTCAAGTCACTGCTTTCAGGTTTTCTAGATATATACCTCATAGTTGTTTTGCTGGATCATATGGAAATTCTATACTTAGTTTAATGAGGAACTGCCAAACTGTCTTTCATAGCAGCTACACCAGTTTATATTCCCACCAGCAATTAATGATTGATTCAGTTTCATCACAGCCTTTCTAACACTTCCAGTTTTCTGTTTTCTTTAAAGGCAGCCTTTCTAGTAGGTGTGAAATGATATCTCATTGTAGTTTTGATGCGCATTACCCTAATAGCTAGTGAGCTGAACTTATTTTAAAGTGCATTTACATCATTTTTCTTTCCTCTTTGGAGAAGTGTCTAATCAAGTATTTTGCCCATTTGTAATTAGGTTGTTTGCTTTTTTATTTTGAGTTGCAGGATTTTGTAAGATTTCTTTATATATTTTGGATATTAAACCCTTCTTGGACATGTAGTTTCCAATATTTTCTCCCATTAAATATATTATCTTTTCACTTTCTTGACAAAGTCCTTTGATGCACAAGAGTTATTTTTTTTTTGCTTTTTAAGATACTCTATTCATCTATTTTTTCTTTTGTTTTTTTGTGCTTGGGTATAAGGATTAAGAAACCATATCCTACCACAATATCCTGAAGATGGTTCCCTACCATTTTCTTCTAGGCATTTCTTAGTCTTGGTTCTTATGTTTAGGTATTTAATCATTTTGCATTAAATTTTGTATATGGTGTGAGAGAGGGGTCCACTTTCATTCTTACATATATGAATATCTAGTTCCCCAAGCACCATTTGTTAAAGAAAATATTCTTTCCCAGTTGCATGGACTTGGTAGCCTTGTCAAAATCAAGTAGCCATAGATGTGAGGGTCTATATCTGAACTCTCAGTTCTGTTCCATTGGGCTCTATAACTATCCTTTTGACAGTACCATGCTGTTGATGAATGTAGCTTTGTGATATGCTATAAAAACAGGAAGTATGAGCTGTTTCTGCATGCTGGGCAAGTTCTGGAAAAGTAAGCCAGAAATGAAGGTACTGTCAAAATTGGTTTAAATAGATACTGCTACATAGTACGTGATCAATAAAGTTAGGCTTTCTTCAAAGTATCAATTTTTTCTCTTTGAAAGAGGATCTTAGAAAAGGAGACAATTTGTAGTTATTCAGAAAATTTTCATTAATGACTGCCAATCTGGAAAAAAGCATAATTTGGGAGAGCCTAAGGAACTACAAGAAATCATAGAATGAAGATTCAAAATAGAAGTCTCCACTTACCCCCAATGGATATCAACATAGTTAGAAAATTTAGCTGGGAAGCTTGGTGAATAGGGATAAGATGTCAAATATTTGGAAACAGAAATTCCCTTTTACATTTCGAAAACTTCTTTAATGCCTTAATGAATAGAACACAGCTGGATTTTCAAATATGTTTTTACTTTCAAACTTTTGCAACATGATTATTTCATTGAAGAATATGAAGAAAATATGGCATCACAAAGTTTACAGAAAATATGGTTACAAAAAGAAGAATATATTAATAGCACTTTCAGATAAACACCATATTCGTTTGTGATTCTACACCAAAATACAACAAACGGTGGTTTCTTAAGGGCTTGCAACTTGTAATCCACAACCATATTAATGAATTTTTCATACTCTGCTAGATTTTTAAATTCATTGATATATTTAGGCATTTGAGAGGGACCTTTACCAATGCATGAGCTCAAAACATTATGAAGTTTCATATGGAAAATATTGGTTCACAGTGTGTTGCACATCTTCCAAATAAAATATTATTATATAAATACCAAAGTAATTTGCATTTATTAATATCACCAAAAATTTTATCAGAAAAGTCTTTAAGTTTGGGAAACGTTCATGTAGCTCATGTGATAAAAATCTCTGTGCATGTATAGGTATATATATTATATATTTGCTTTTACATTTTCCTTTTCTTCTCTTAAATAATTTACAAGGATCTAAATCCTCAATACTTCACTTTAAAATATAAAAACATATATTAATGTATGTTATAATATAAGGAAAAACTTATTAAACATTATAATACATAATTGTAAGGATATATTGAGGCTATTATCTATCTATTCACACACTCCTTACTTAAATTATAAAAGATTTTTCATTCCAATCACAGAATTTGATAAAGGATGGTTGCTTTGATGATTTTTCCTCCTCATAATTGAGATGTACTAAAGTAATTATCTTTTATTCATTTCTATTTTTACCTGAAATTTTCATTCTTTCATTCTATATATTGCACATACTTTTAAATAATTTTGTGAAATATCATGGCTTTCACATCTTAGTTATATTTATCCTGGTTCTAATTTGTATGTGTTATATCTTTTTCAACTGCCTGAATATGTATTCTTATGTAAAAAATTTCAAGTAGCTTGCACACATTTATTTATTCAATTTGTAGATGTAAATACACAGCACACCTTATTTGCTAATCATAAGATTCATTAATATATATTATTTGCATTAAATTAAATGCTTTAATGCCCACATTAGCTATTCTCAGAATCCTCTTCATATTTGGCTCTAGTATCTCTGATTCTATTTTCATCCTCTATTTCCGTACCTTCTCTAAAGCCTCCATATAATACTGAAATTTCCAGAATGAGCCATGCATTAATTAATTTTCATCTTTCTCTCACCTGACTTTCCCAATTCTCTTACTATCTCCCATACCATGTGAGCAACTCCTTGGCTTTAAATTTGACAGATATCATTTTCTTTTATTTTTTTCTAATTAAAAGCACTCAATTTAAAATGTTTACTAACATTTGACTAACTCAGACAAGAAGAAAAGGAAAAAAAAAAATCCACACCATAGAGCCATAAGAACCAAGCACTTTAGTGAACACTATGCCTTAAGACTGTGGGTAACACAGTGAGGTCTTCCTTAACAAAGAATAATATGAGGCCTGAGAATTTCAAAAGGCATTGCCAGTCATTTATTGCCAGCCAGAACACAGCTCAAAAACCCTTACTGAAAAACAAAATAATCCAGACTCCCTCCAATATATCATTTATAGAGTACAGTATATTATACAATAATTACCAAATATAAGACAAAGAAAATGTGCACCATATAATTGAAAAAATGTTTTTCAAACAGATTTCAAGATAAACCCAAAGTTTGAGTTAACATCATAAAATAGCTTTAAAAACATATATTTAATAATTATTCAGTGTAATTGACTTTATTAAAAATTAAGACCAACCATGGTCCTTTTTTAAAGATTTTAATATACTTTTCAATTTTTTTAAAAAAGAAACTTAGATTACATAAGTTGTACATAAAAAATACAGGGAATTCCCATGTGCCCCACTCCCTAGCCCTCCCACATTTTCCCATATCAACAACATCCTTCATTCATGTGGTACACTTGCCACAATTTCATTGCAATTGATGAACAGTGGAGCATTGTCACTAAGCATGGATTATAGTTTACATTGTAGTTTACACTCTTTCCTGCATTTTTGTAAGTTATGATAAGATATAAAATGGCCTATATCTGTCATTGAAATGTCAATCAGGACCATTCCCAAATCCCAAAAATGTCCCCAAATTACAACTATTTTTCCCTCTCCCTCTCCTCAGAACCTTCAGCAGCCACTGCCTTCACATTAATGATAAGAGTTCTTCCATTGCTAGAATCACAATAAGTAGAAAAACAGTAAGTCTACTCTACTCCATCGTTCATTCTCCAATCCTGAGGATTTGGGGATGGTGATGTTCACTACACCTCTAACTGAGAGGGGGACTTAGATCCCATGGGGCAGATGGATGGGACTTTCTTGCTTGCAGTTGCAGACTCTCTTTGTTCCTTGAGATGGTCATTGCCCATTGTCATCTCCTTGTTATTTGTCCTGGGTGAGCCCAATGAACTGGAGAGTAGGTGTTGTAAATCTGTTGAGATTTAAGGCCCAACTGGTACATGGACAGCCCAAAGATTTAAATCTCTTGGACATACACCTATCAACTCAAGTACTAACTATGGGTTCAAATAGAAGGGACAGAAGAGCCATGTGAAGGTAAATCAACACTGAATTCAACTCTGTCACACTGGGGAGCATAAATTCTAAAGTAGGGCTCACTGGCAGGGTGCTAAACTCCTGAGCTGTCTACCCTGCCTATAGTATCTGGATTTCTCCAGAGCCCTCTGGAGCCCCGCTAGTTGAGGCAATACTTACTTTCCAACCATGCTCTTAACCAATAGGTGAATAGAAATAAGATATACAAATATATATCTATAAATACAAGTATATAAATATCACAGTTCAAAGTGTTACTACTAGAAAAAGTAGACCTCTATAATCCAGATATATGAAGGACAGTATAAAATATCCATAGATACAATTTTTAAGAAAATTAAAGTATTCCTTAACAGTAAAGTATTCAAAACATCTAAAACAAAATTTGACAAGATTAAAAGGAAGAATAGTATTTTAAAAATTAATAATGACATTGAATAATTGTCAGTGATAAAGTTCTAATTTTTTAAAAATGAAGGAAAAAGAAGTCATATTTCTTTTCTATTTCCCACTCTTGATATTCTATCAAAATGATTTTACTATTAGAGATGATATATTGGACACCCAGCAATAAAATTTCAGCAAAAAATGGTCATAAAATTAGTTTAATGAACTATGCTTTCTTCAACTTTTACTTATATTATTGGAAAGTACACTTAATGACTATAAAATTTGATTTTAATGCTGGGAAGAAACACTTGATCTTGGTGCTTTTGTAAAGAGTAAACAGACCCTATTGGAGTGGCATTGACATAGAAATCTCTATTAGTTTCTCATGTTTCTTAAAGCCTGAGATCACCAATTGTGAAATAAATTGATGTGGTCATTAAATCTTCAAATTTGCTTATCTCAGTATCACTGAGTTTTTGATGAAGAGAAGAATCATGCTTTCAAAAATTAATCCATTAAATTAATTATAAAATATTTTCTCATCTCAGCACTATTTTTCATGTTCTTGTCTCATATTTCTTTTAATTTAATAAAAGCTAATATACCAAAATAATAGAATTGATTGCACAAACATTGTTGTGTCTGAATATAATATATGTGCTGTGCAGAGAATTAGATGACACTGCCAAAACTGACTGGAGGAATTCCACCATTTTTCTTCTTGAAATGCCTCAAAATTGCCCATGTATCAGCTAGTGCACACTCCTAGAAAGAAGTTAGTTATGCTGTACCAGCCAATGCAAAATACACGAAATTCTGAATTTAGAAATGTTTAATATAAAATAGATTGTATTAGTCAGCCAAAGTGGTGCTTGTGCAAAATACTAGGAATCTGTTGGTCTTTTTAAAGGGTATTTGTTTGGGGTAGAAGCCCACAGTTACCAGGCCATAAAGCATAAGTTTCTTCTCTCACCAAAGTCTGTTGCCACATGTTGGAGCAAGACAGGTGCTGATGTTTGCCAGGATTCTGGCTTCTTGGGTTCCTCTCTTCCTGGGGCTCTGTTTCTATCTGGGTTCAGCACCTCTCATTCCTCCACAAGGTCAGCTGTAGACTATGAGGCTTTCTAGGCTTTGCCTCTCTCCACAAGGTGAGCTGTGAACTGTCAGGTGAATAACTCATCTTTTTTCCTGGAGCCTTCTCTCCTTCCTCATGACCAAGGTCCTCTGTGTGCTTACTTCCCTGGGCTTGAGCATTAACACTCAGCATCAGAACTCTAACATCAAAACTCCAACTCAAAAACTTCAACACTGTCCTTTGCCATGTCTTTTATCTTTGAGACCCCACCCACCAACAGGTGGGACTCAGTGCCCTACTGACATGGCCTAATCAAATCCCTAATCATAACTTAATCATGCTCAGATGAACAGACCAATTTACAAGCAAAATCCATTATCTATTTTTGGAATTCATAATGATATCAAACTGCCAAACTGCTACATAGATCAAGGTTTATTATAAATATTTGATAATAAAATCAGGGCCTCCTGAAAATATAGTGTGATAAAAATTATGCAAACACATAAATATACATATAAATATGCATTATATACATAAGGGAAAATAATTGGATGAAAATGCTTCTAAAGATTTACAACACTTATGAAAGATTTTCATCTTTTTGAATTTTGTTGAAATCAATTTTTTTCTTTAATGTACAGTTTACTCCCTATTCTAGTGTCACACTTTTACATGTAAAAATATTTCATGGTGGAAAATGTGCTATTCCATCCTTGGTGGTTAATTTTCTAAACTTTCAGCTACCAAAAATTATTGCCATAGAAATACCTTCTCTTTTACCCCATCATCAATTGGAGTATCAGAAAAGAATACCAAAAAATGATGTTCAATATTATGTGGCTTCTAAGAATAGGGAACTGTCTGGCACAAACTTAACATGGATACATTAATCCATGGAACATGCCAAGCAATTTTCCTCCTAAATCAGTCCCAGGGATGATGGAATGTTACCTTAGCAGCTATCCTCAGTATTAGAGGTGTCTTGGCATTGTCAGGGTGAATGGCAAAGAATTCTCTTCCTCTGTGTGCACTTTAGCTTTCTGGTATATGTGTGAGACAAAATTTCCAGGTGAACTTTCTGGAAATTTTGGTCAGATCAGGATCTGACCTAAAATTTCAGGTTAATATATTTTATCTCCAAACAAAACAAAAATGCATGCAGGAAAAATTAAACATAAGTAATTTCAAAGGAAGCAGATACTACATCTTGGAAACTTCAGGCTCCTAAATGGTTTATGTATTTTTTGGGGGGCGAGAAAAACAAAAGATTGACAAATTTCCAGGTAGATAATGGTGAATGATGATATTAAAAGTATTGTTCTCAAAGTTAGACAGTTTTAGTTTATCTCAAAAGATAATATTTTTAGAAGAACAATATATATCATTTAGGACTTTACAATGAGAGGATGGTAGAGAGGCACACAGAGAATTGATTGAATCAGCAATTTACATATATTGAAAATATAATTTTGGATTAGATTTATATAATCACTTAAAAATCTATTTCCTAAAATATGTTTTCTATGATATTAATATACCCCAGTAAAGTGGTCTAAATTTTAATTTCTGATCTAGCATTTTTAGATTTTTAGTAGATAATATTGTATATAAAAGCACAGTAAATGATGAATTAACTCTTGATCATTGTTTATAATATATCTAGCAGTTTATTTCTATTTTTCTGAAGTTATATATAAGTAGGACAATAGTGCTAAGAGCATGATTTCTGGACTCAGCCAATCTTGGTAGAATCAGAGGGTCAACTGTTAATGGCATGACACTGTGTTTTACTTAATTTTCTGTGCTCTTTTTCTCATCTAAAAATGTGTACAATGGTAATAACTATGATAAATGTTTTCATCAGTATAAATGTATTAATAAAGGGAACTATTTATAATAGTGCCAAGCACATTCAAATTATGCAATATATATGTGTTTCTATTATATATATATATTTTTGCAAAGATTTATATCAGTCATATTTTGTGAACTATTTTTTATAATGAATTGCTAGATTCATGAAACTAAATTATTTTTAAATTCCAAATCATTCATATAAACAAAAACAGTTTTATTGAAGTCATTTATGCTAGTATCACATTTGATTTCTCAACACTTTATAAGAGTTGAATGCTATGGGAATTAGGAAGAACCCAATGTGCCTGACTTCATCCTTATGATATTGAAAGACTGAAGAGATCTCGGGGATCCTCTTTATGTCATTTCTCCTGATATACCTGATTACTCTCTCTCTCTGGTAATGAAGGCATCATATTGACAATTTGCCAGGGTCTCTAGCTACACACTCTCCTGTACTTTTTCCTGAGTCACCTGCTGTTCCTTGACCTCAGTTACTCAATGTTCTTCACACCTAAGACCTAAGAGCATTTACTGACCTCCAGCAAGTTTATTTGTTTCATGAGCTGCTTCACACAGATGTGTTTATTTCTTGGCTGTCACTGAATTTTTCCACCTCTCTTTAATGACCTATGACAGCTGTATAGATACCTGCAAGCCTCTTCACTACCCAGTGCTTATGTAGAAGAGACTGTGCCACACCCTCATCACTGGGTCCTACATGACTGGCTTTATTGACTCCTTGGTCAATGTTCTCTGTATGAACAGCTTGCATTTCTGCAAATGCATTGTAATCTATCACTTTTTCTGTGACTTAATGCCAATTTTAGCACAGTCCTGCACTGATACTAGTGACACTGAAATCATGATGATCATTCCCGCTTGTTCAACAGTCAGTGGTTTCCATTATCACAATCTCTGTGTCCTACAGGTCCATTGTGTCTTCTATGCTGAAAATTAATTCTAATTCAGGAAAGCACAAGACCTTTTATACTTGTGCTTCCCACCTCCTGGGAGTCATCATTTTTTATGGCACCAAGATTTTTATTTATTTAAACCAAAGAAGTCCAACTCCATAGGAATGGATCAAGTGGCCTCAGTGTTTTATGATAATCCACTCATTTAAAGCCTTAGGAACAAAGAGGTGAAAGTGCTCTCATTAGAGTCAGACTGAAGAGAGAGGGCTCCAGGCAATTGAAATGTCCATGATGCTCAATATCTGAACTCATCTTTTCTTTCTTTCCTACTTGGTCTCTGCTTAAATGCAGCAGTGCCCTTTAATTAGTTCACATTTCTGTTGAATCATCTTCTCCTCGACCACACATGCTGTGGAACATTTCCAAGAATATGTTTCTAGAAATTAACACATTAATTGGGAGCCAAAAAATGTGTGTCAAACCTTTGGTTTTAATATATGGTTTTCTAAATAAATCAGTTTGTAAATAACTCTATGGATAATTTAAAATCTATAGATATCATAAAGGATAAATCAGATGTTGAATTTAAAAATTTTACCCAGTACTACTAAATTTTGGCCACTATCATCAGAATACTTACTTTCTTACAAAATTTTGAATACCCAATGCCTTTTTAAATAATAATGTTAACTGGTCTTGTATAAATACTAAATACTTTTGGCTTATCTTATTCATAAACAAGTAAACAGATTAAAGGGAAAAAGAATGCAAATATTCTCACTGTCCTGATTTTGTGATAATCAGGGTAGGCTAAACATTTGCTATATTAGAAACCATGCATGTGTCACAGACCTAGTTTTTCTCCCTAGGCCTGGTTTTTGGAATGCTGGTGATAAACTAAGCCTGATTTATTATATGACCATCCTGTATGGGAAAAGATTGTAACTTTGGGTATCTTTGGTCAACCTTAAGAGATATAATAGGGGGATGGATGTGACTCAGGTGGTTGGGCATCTGTCTCCCATATGGAGGGAACTGGGTTCGATCCCTGGGACCTCCCAGTAAAAATTTTAAAAAAGAAAAATATAGAAGGCACGTGGGCCACCAAGCCCCTTGCACAGGTGCATTGTCAGGCTCTTGATCCACGCAGCAAGATGATGACGTAATAGGAGAGTGACACAAGTAAGAGCCAAGATGAGACACACCAAAAAAAAACCAGGAACTAAGGTGGAGAGGCAGTAGGATGTCTATCTCCCACATTGGAGGTTCCGAGGATGGAATCCCAGTGAAGACAGGAGGAGAAGGATGAGAAGAGAGGGCAGGAAACAGACACAGAGTTGCCCAGTGAATGGACACAAAAACAGCAAAAATGGGAGGGGGGTAAAAATGGTTAAAAGTAAATAAATCCTTAAAAAATGTATAGGGGAGGAAGATAAGATTCTGCTTGTCTGGTATACAAGACAACTGGCACAAAGGTCAACAGAAACTGTCCTTGCAGTGCTGGATGCTCCTACCCCACGTGTTGCTGGGGTGGGTCTGCTCCCCAAGCCAGCAAACCCCAAGGCCTCCAGGTGTTTGCATAGTTGAAGTAGAGATGCTGCAGCTAAACTTTTGAGTTTTTCCAACTGACAGCAAGTGGGTTTTTTGTGACCATGTTAAACAAATAACCAGAGAGGTTTCTAGAAACCAATTTTATGACGTCTACTTAAGTTAGGAATTTAGCACCGTGTTTATATTAATAGACTACACTTTTTTCCTTTGCTGTACTTGTTTTTAAAACAAATAAAAAAATTCTCTTAAATTTCTGCATAATAGAATAAGGCAAAACCCAAAGCTTTGCACATTATTATTATTCATTATTATTCATTTCTATATATACCACTGACCGAGGTCTCCGGGGACCTGAGTGGAGCCTCACAGTGTGCTGGACAAAGTGACCCTTTTTTTCTCCATAAATAAGACAAACCCTGGGACTCTTTGAGAGGGATCTGAGGCCTTCAACTGCAAATTCAACAAAAGATCAAAAAGCAAAAGCTTTTTTTTTGGGGGGGGGGGTTTCTTTAAAATATCTAAAGATCACAGAATTTAAAAAATACAAATCTATTAATAATTCATATCACCTTTGGGAAAATAACGTACAAACTTGATTTCCCCCCTCCCCCCCCCCAACTACCTCTTCTCGAGCTCAGAAAACAGGAGATCGCCTTCAGAAAAGTTGTCTGTCCAATTCCCGGCGCTCGCGGGGAAGCGCCTCCAGGACTGAGGAATTGCCCTTAGGTTTTACTAACTTACATTACAAAAGCTCACAGCAGGGCATCTGTCAGAGGGTCTATAAAGGGCTTCCAGCCAGCTCCCGGGATCCAAGAACTACCGTCGGGTCTGAGGGGGTTAGTCCTGTACCCGGGCGGCGTGCGGGCGGCGGGGGTGGGGGTGGGGGGCGGGGGGCCAACCGCGGTCACCAGCTAGGGCGGCGGGTCGAGCGTTGCAGGGCTGGGCGGGGTCCTAACCGGCAGCGGTGAGGACAGCGCGCCGGCCGACAGCCAAGGCGCGGGAAGGGCGGGGCGCCGGTGGCACTACAGTTCCTTGCCTCGCGCTTCCCGCCGGCGCTCGAGGCTGCGGTGGAGCGCCTTGCGGTCAAGGAAGGCGTGCTCGGGCGGCTCGCTTGGGGCGGCAGGGGGAGCGGCGGGGCCGGCATGGCGGGGCGGCTCCAGTCCGCGGGGGGCGGAACGATGGGGCTTCCACGGGAAGCCCGGCGAGCTGGGAATCCGGGTCCTCCCTGCGCTGCTCGTTGACCTTCACGGAGCCCCGGAGCGGCCGGCGCGTGGGGTCGCGGCCCAGCAGGCACAGGCAATCCCCCCGCGACGCCTTGGCGCCGTCCTCCTGCGACCGCCGGTCCCGGGGCTCCTTGGCCGGCGAGCTGCTCTCTTTGACGCGGCGCTTGGCGGCCGGCGGCTCGGTGTGGCCGCCGCGGAGCAGGAGGCTGCTGACCCGGTGGGTCACGGCAGAGGCCGACGCAGGCGAGGCCCGACTCAGTAGTCGCAGCTTCTCCAGAACATCCTGCTCTCGTTCCTCCTTGCCCTGGTCCGGTTCCTGTCGTGGTTGGTCGGAGCAGGAACGTGTTCCGCGCCTACGGGCTTGGGCCAAGGCCATGGCAGGGAAGGAGGGTGAAACCTGGTGGAGCCGGTTCCAGGCCTCATGGGGGCTGTACAGGCCGTCCAGCGAGGCCACCTTCTTGTGGGTGAAGACGCTGTTCCCCAGGGTCAGCGCGTGGCTGTCCAGGCCTCCGAAGGCGTTGCTTCCGAGGTTCCCAAAGGTGCACCTGCCCAAAGGGTCTGCCAGGTGGCCAGTGGGTAGAAAGTTGCTGTGATGGGCTGAGGGTCCGAATGGGTGGGTGACAGGATGGGCGACACCTGTGCCGGAGCAGAGGAGCTGGGCGAGATCCTGTGGGCAGTGGAATCCAGCAAACACACCAGGGGTGGGGGGCGGGATGAACAGGTCCAGCTTTGTGCCCACCTGCAGCTTGTGGGGGTCCAGCTCCAACTGCCTGATCTTCTGGTGGTGGTGGTGGTGGATCTGCCAAGCTATCTGCACGTGTACCAGGCATCACTTCCCTGCTTTCCTGGCTGACGTCTGGTAAGGGTCTGGCACCCCAGGAGCTTTCTGCAGAAGAGTGTGAAGGGCACTGGGCTGGCTGTCATCTCGATTGGTTTTGACATCTTGAGCTGGAACACGCCCTGCAGGGACCAAAGGTCCCTGTGGAAGCAGACCTGCCGTCCTTGGGATGGTGTGAGGGTAGGGCAGAAAGAAGTTGGAATGTCCAAAGTAGGGCTTGTCCAGCTTGGGAGCTACTTGTCAAACAGCCAGGGTGAGGCAGGCAGCGCAAGCTGCGCTTATGGCAGCCCCGCAGGGAAGGGGGCAAGTGTATGATGGTGCGGGTGGAACTCTGCCAGCAGCAAAGCACCTGGGCTCAGCGAGGCCACAGGCCGCTCCAAGATCTGGACCAGAAAACTCCTGTTCAGCTCTTGCCTAAGCAGCTCGTGATCAGTCAGCTCATGATCAGTCTGAATCCCCGTGGGAGGCTGGCAATACGTGACTGGTTGGTGGAACGAGACCAACAGACTGGCATCGACTGGGTGTCCTGGGATGAGCGAGCTGTTTGCGGCGAGCGCAGGGGCAGGGCGCAGTGCGGGGCGGGGGCAGCGAACATGGCCTATGCGTGGTGCTGGTGCTGGGCCTGGGACCACAGTGCAAAGCGCAAGGTAGAGATGCTGGAGTCAGGCAGGGCCAGTGTGGACAGGGGCTGTGAGATGACACCGCCGCGTGCTTCCAGAGGCCGAGTCTGGCGCTGTATGAGGGTTGAGAGCTGGACCCAGGGCTGGGGAAGCACGGGCAGAGGCTGCGGGATGACTCGGGGGGCAGGGCGGGGCTTCCTTCTTTGCCAGGGGTCTGGCCCAGGCGCCTGACAGTGGGGTGCCGAGGAGGGCGCGGCAGCGGCGGTGGTGGTGGCCATGGGGGCGAGGACAGCGGGAAGGGCACCTTGGTGCTCAGCTCGCAGCTCCGCTCCAGATCTTAGGCGGCGCCGTGGCCTCGGCCTCCCCCCTCATGCCCAGCACAGGACCTTTACCGGCTTCCAGGGCAAAGAGCTTCTGGGAGCCCACAGACGCCGCGCTTCGCAGGCGACAGCCACTAGTCCCGGAACCGGAGCCGGAGGGAGAGCACGGACATGAGCAGCGCAGCGCGGGGCCCCGGTGGCCCTTAAGACCACCTGGGGGCCGCCCCTCCGCAACACACGCTCCTGGGCCGCGCCCACCCTGGGGGCTCTGGGCCGACCCATCTCCCCGGGCCACTTTCAGGGCATGAGTCTCTAAGTTGAAAATACAGAATATCCTATCCTTTCATTTTTAGAAAGCGTTTATGTTGTTATTAAATAAATGTAATATAAACTTTGGAAAATATGAAAACATTATACCATTTGCAGGTACCTGTTATCCCTGTGTATTCCTTTGCATATCATATTTTATGTCAGATTTGGTCTGAGGAAATTTTTAAGACTAATTTTATTCATGGTGGTATGTCAAAATTATAAGTATTGTAAAAGCTGGACTCAAATAATGTTGAATACAATAAGTCTGGAATAGAGCATGACAAAATATGGACATTAGTTTTTATTTGCAAATGATTAATATTATATAATAATGGTGAAAAATGGGTTATATCTACTGAGTACCTACTGAGTGCTAGACAATAGTCAAAGCACTATTTTTAGATATATAATTTAGATATATAATTAACATAGATTACCTTCTCAAGATAACTGTCAGGTAGTTTCTTGAAAAATCTCCTCTCAACACCTCTGCTACTGCCCTTGCCAAAAGACCCATCATCTCCATCTTTACATCATAGTTGAAACCTTCTAGATTGCCTCCCTGTTTTCTGCCTTATCCCTCCTAGGTCTAATCTGAATGTATGGCTAGACTATTACTCTTAAATGTAATTTGGATATTGTCATTTTGCTTCATAAAACCTACAAAACTTCCAAAGTGGGTAAAAATCAAGACATAAGAATCTCCAGGGCGAACAATATCTTGCCTCTCCTCAATTTTCTGAATGCTGCCTTCATCTTTGTGTCTGTCAGGCTCTCTTTGGTGTAGCTACGCTGACCTCCTCACACTTCTCCTTTCCTGTACTCATTAGTCCTAATGATCCCTGGACTTCTTCCACTTTTTAATCCTCCTGAAATTTGTTTTGCCCAGATAACTGGATCTTTTCTCATTCTCTTCCTCATAAGACCTTGCCTCACCACACTATTTAAAATCATATCTGTCTCATCCCTCCTCCTTGCTGAAATTGTTTTTCATAACAGTAAACATTATTTCATATATTTTGCTTATGCCTTTTGTTTTCTGTCTATTTTCATCCACTATGAATTCTCTAAGAACAAGATTATTGCCAATTAGGACCATTCCTGTATCCCCATGACCTAAAAGAATGCCACAATAAATGTACTTGAATGACTGAACTTTACAGAGGATAGAACTGGGTCATGGGGAGATGAAGAACTTGGTCATGGTTAGTCAATAGGCTAAAGGATAAGCTCACATTTGAACACAGATAGGCTTGACTATAGAGTTCATGTTCTTCATCACCTTTCTATGGTATGACTTTTTCTACAAAGATATACTACTCTTGTCAACATTGAAATATAATCCATTTCTTTATTATATTTTTCAAAAAATTAACAAAAATAATCGTGTGTACATGTGTATTTTGCTGGCAGACTTTTTACAGATGCTGACAGAAGACAGTATGATGTTGGAAATATCAGCTAAATCTTTTCAAACATACATGTATCATCCTATTTACAGGGGAAAAAAAAGAACTTTGTAAAGGAAAGAAAGATATGTCAGGTGATTAGATATGGCTAGGGACAGAGCCTGTACTAGTTACAGGCTGTCCTAGTGTAAGAAAGGGTTTCAGCATTGCTCTAAAGGCAGTGGCCACCAGAGGTTCTGAGGGTAGTGAGAGGGAAGAATAGGTGTAACATGAGGCAGTTTGGGGACATTTGAATTGTTCTGCATGATATTGCAATAATGGATATAGGCCATTATATATTTTGTCAAAACCTATGAAATTGTGAAGTTCAAATTGTAAACAATAATGCAAACTAGTAGCAATGCTTCAATATGTGCTCATCAATTACAACAAATGTACCACACTAATGAAAGATGTTAATGTTGGAAAGTGGGGAAAGGGGAGGGGGTGGGGTATATGGGAATCTCCAATATTTCCAATGTAACATTAATGTAACCTAAATCTTCTTTACAAAATAAAATAAAAATAAATAGAAAAAAAGAAAGGGTTTCAGAAACAGAGTGGCTCAACAATGGGGAAAGTATCCTCCTTAGATGTAACAATGAAGACTTCTGCTTATAGGATTTGTGGCAGCTCATTTCCATGAGCTAGTCCTGGCCCCCAGGTTTTTCTATGTTGTTGCTCTACCATCTCACAAGATGTCCTCTTTGCCATGTGTGTAGAGGTTTCATGTAGCACTCTGTCCACATTCCGCAGTCTGAAGGAAACATGAGTTTTTCACATTGGGAAAATATTTTTTTTTCCATGTAGATTGTTTTTTAGGAAAAATCCAATTCCTTGAATAGGTACAGACCTTTTCAGGTAAATTAGGCTTCTGGTGTGAACATCTTAAAAACTGTATATTTCATCTAATAAATGAAATTTAATAGCAGTAGAATATTTACAAAATTTTATTACTCTCCTTTTAATACATGTGGGGAACTACAGTGTTATTCCTTCTTTCATTTCTTACATTGGCAATTTTGTATCCTCCTTTCACAGTAGTTGCCCTGTGAATATTAGCCTAGGGATTATTAACCTTGGAGTAGCAGAGATGCAGTTCATCTTTCCCATTCCTTGCTATGTTTTTGTGATAAATTTTACCTTTATATGTGACTCAAGTCTCAAATGAACCAATGTAATTTTCCTGTAGACAATTATTTTAAAGCAATTAAATTTCTATGAATCCATTATTTGATGTAATTATCTTCAGTATTATATATATGTTATTTCTTTGAGTGGACCCAAGCTTCCTTCTGTTATCATTTCCCTTCTTACCTGGAAAATTCTTGAAGCACAAATCTGCTAGATATATATTTTTCTGTATGTGTGTGTGTTAATTTTCCTGGAAAAAATTTAATTTTGTTTTTATATTTCAAAGATATTTAAGTTGGTATTGAATCTCATAATGACAGTTATTATCTTTCAGTATTTGAAACATGACTCTCCATTTTGTTCTGGCTTGCGTCAGTTTTGATGATGTCTGTTATAATTCTCATGGTTTGATGTTTTCAGAATGTGTTATATAATATCCTCTGACTTTTGTCATCATTTTCTACTTTTTCTTTGTTTTTCAGTTGTGAAATCAAAGAGTCTATATGTGTTTCATTTGTTGGTTTATTTTCTCTTTGTTTTTTTTCACCTTCCTAGGCATTTTTAACAATCATAGTCCTGAGGTTTCAGTGTCTTTCTTTATATTCAGAAAAGTTATGATCATTATCTTCTTAAATATTTCTTCTGATGCACTCCCTTTCTATGCTTACATAGTACACAAAATATATGCATATGAATCAGTGTGATATTGTACCACAGTTCTCAGATAGTTCTTCCCCCATGTTTTATTTTTTCTTTAACATTTTTTAAAATCTTTCTGTTTGTTTTTTCCTATTGGCTTATCAGTAAGTTCATGATTACTTTCTCATCTTTATTGAACATACTGAATGTCCTGTTGATAGAATATTTTTTCTTATGTTGTATGTGTGCTTTTTAAAAGTCATTTTCTAGCAATTCATTGGACATACCATATAGATTCCATCCTTATGGAACAATTTCTCTTCTATCCATTAATGTTGTTTATCCTCTCAGCTAGATCTTTTAGCCTCATAATTGTCAATGCCCTTTAGCCAAAGACCCAGGAACAGCTGTGATGGACAATTTTATATTATTACTTATTGCAGTGAGGAAAAGCACATTCCATGTGAAAACATGCAGTTTCTAATTAAGAGGGTTTTAGAAAGATCATATTACAGGATTTCGGCTTTGGTTGGGCAACTAGGGAGAGGAAAAATGCAAGCAAAACTTGGTATTCATTTGAGTCTACCAGAAAGATGAGTAATAATCTAAGAAATCATATTCCATGGAGGGAGAAGCTGCACTAAGAGGAGATGTAACTGCATGCTGTCAGTATGCAGGAACAATACTATGATTGTGTATCACAGATTTTGTGTACCTTTTATGAGACCAAAGTATGAATAAAGCTATAATTTGTAAAGCCACAGCAGTTACTCATTTTGTAAGAAAGTAGGAGGATAGTGAGTATTTTGTGGGTAGCACAGTGACCTTGTCTGAAGGTCTTCCAAACTGCCCTTGTCTTTCTCATGAGCACTTGATCTAAACCTGCAGAGAAGATATTGAGGGTGAATGCAAAGCCCTTAAATCTAGGGCTTACTGTTTTTCACAGTCAGCACTGTAGCTAAAATTTGGCTTTAGCGACTCTGTAAAATGTATCTGTATTCTTCCTATCTGCTTGTACAATGACCACATTTTCTTCCACCTTCTGTCAAAGGTGAAAGAATTCATTTGTTCCATCTCCTCTTGGAGTAGCTTGTCCCTCTGTAGAATATGATTTCTTATATTTTTACAAACTAATTTTTCTGGTAGGCTCAAGAAAAGTTATAATATAGATATAAGGCTTTTTAAAATTGGTAACATTGAGGAAATGGTCATTGAACATTTCTACACCTTAAGTAGATGTGAAAGTCCTGTATTTCCTTTTAAATCTTATTCACTGCTTTGGCTTCATGTATTTCCTTTCTGAAAAACTCCACATTTATCAGTATAGTATCTCCCTAGGTTTATGATACTGCACCTTGAAAATTTAATGGGACCTCACAATCACCATAGGTATATCTGGTTTCATCCATTTTCTTTTACCATCCTCTCTCTTCCCTCCTCCTCCTCCAAAGTCATCATCATCTTTTTCTAATTTTAATAATCATGATTATTCCTCTTCTTCCTATTATTTGTCTAATGGTACTAACACTAATAATAATAATAATTCTAATCCTTCTTCTTTTAATGTCTTGATATTGATCACTCTGTCTCAAAATTCCAATTTCTACATGTATCAACCAACTGAAAATCTGTAACAAAGACAAGTGGTATCTAGTTTGCTAATAATGTACTCCTTACATAGCACATTAATGAAGACCTTTAGTGCTTCATAGGGCATTTTTGGAGGTCTGATAAAAGTAGTAAGCAAAGTAGAAAGTTCACTCTGCTGTTGAATTCTATGTACTAAAGTGCTTAAAACAGGGACTGTGCAGCCACGATGTTTAGGTTTCAATCCTGGAATCACCTTTTGCTTCAATGTTATTGCTATAAATTAATAAAGCTTAAATCCACGAAAGAGTACAATCAATGGTATTTGGTGTAATCACATATTTGTGAATTCATCAACCCAATCATTCCCAGAGCACTTTCATTATTCCAATAATAATAATAAACAAAAACCAAAACTCATCACCTCTCAATCTCTATGCCTTACCTGCTGTACATAGCTGTTATTCTTTTTCCTTCCCTCTAGGATATGTGCATTTATAGTTTGTAAAAAGCAGTCCTATATATGCAATATACTGATATTTGTGCTTTACATGAGGTTTTACTATCTTCTACAGTTCCATGTTACAGTTTTTAGCTTTCCTTCTAGTAATATACATGATGTTAGTCTTTCCCTTTCAATCACTGTCATACTCATAATAGCACTGCTAGTTACAAACACCATGATACGCTTTAGCCACTTCTATTCATTTACAAAGATTTACAAACAACCTTTTTGCCAGTTCTGCACAGATTAACCATCAGCTTTCCAATCTATACCCTCCTTCTATTTTCTGGTGACCTATATTATAATTATTAACTCTATGAGTTTACACAGTATATTTATTTCATAATAGAACAATCTTACAGTGTTTGTCCTTTTGTGTCTGGCTTGCTTCACTCAACATAATATCCTCTAAGTTCATCCATATTGTTATATGGTTCACGACTTCTTTTCTTCTTAACGGTACATAATATTCCATCATGTGTATATACCACAATTTGTTTATCTATTCATCAGTTGATGGACACCTGGGATTCCAACTTTTGTCTATTGTGAATAATGCTGCTATGAACATCGAGGTACAGATGTTTGTTCATGTCTCTGCTCTTAATTCTTCTGAGTATATACCTAGTAATGATATTGCCAGGTCAAATGGTAAGTCTATATTCAACTTCCTCAGCAACTGCCACACAATCCTTCACAAGTGCTGTACATTCTATGTTCCCACCAACAGTGCATAAACATTCCTATCTCTCCACATCCTTTCCAACATTTACGGTTTTCTGATTTTTAAATAGCGGCCAGTCTAATAGGTGTGAAATGATATCTCATTGTAGTTTTGATTTGCATTCTCCTAATGGATAGTGCTGTTGAACATTTTTTCATGTGTGTCTTTGCCATTAGTATTTCTTCTTTGGACAACTGTCTTTTCAAGTCATTTTCCCATTTTTTAATTGGGTAGTTTTGTCTTTTTATTGTTGAGTTGTGTGATCTCTTTGTACAGCATGGATATTAAACCTTTATTGGATATGTGATTGCCTAATATTTTCTCTCATTGTGTTGGCTGCTTTTTCACCCTTTTGACAAAGTCCTTTGAGGTGCAAAAGTGTTTAATTTTGAGGAGGTCCCATTTACCTATTTTTTTTCTTTTTTTTTTTTTGCTCATGCTTTGGGTATAAGGTTTAAGAAACTACTGTGTACCACAAGATCTCAAAGATGTTTTCCTACATTTTCTTTGAGGAATTTTATGGTTGTTGCATCTGTATTTAGGTCCTTGAACCATTTTGAATTAATTTTTGTATATGGTGTGAGGTAGGGGTCTTCCTTCTTTCTTTTAGATATGGCTATCCTGTTCTCCCAGCTCCTTTTGTTGAATAGACTGTTATGGCCCAGCTAGGGAGGGCTTGACTGTCTTATGAAAAATAACTTGACTGTATATATGAGGGTCTATTTCTAAGTTTTTTATTTGGTTCCATTTATTAATGTGTTTGTCCTTATGCCAGTACCATTCTATTTTCAGCAATGTAGGCAAGTAATATTCTTCAAAGTAAGGAAGTGAGAGTCCTCCAACTTCGTTCTTTGTAAAAGATCTTTTTGACTATTTGGGGCTCCTTACCCTACCAAATTAATTTGATAATTGGTTGTTCCACTTCTGCAAAAAAGGCTGTTGGGTTATCTATTGGAATTGGATTGAATCTGTAAGCCAGTTTGAGAAGAATTGACATCTTTCAATATTTAGTCTTCCAATCCATAAACATGGGGTATCCTTCAATTTATTTAAGTCTTCTTCAGTTTCTTTTAGCACTGTTTTGTAGTTTTCTGAATAGAGATCCTTTATCTCCTTGGTTAAGTTTATTCCTAAATATTTAATTGTTTAAGTTGCTCTTATAAATGGATTTTTTTTTCCTGATTTCCTCCTCAGATTGCATACCTGTAGTGTATAAAAAGGCTATTGATTTTTTGCATATTAATCCTGTGTCCCGCCACTTTGCTCAATTCGTCTATTAGTTCTAGTAACTTTTGGTTGATTTTTTCAGAAGAGTCTAGATATAGAAATATATCATCATCAAATAGTGAAAATTTTATTTCTTCCTTTCCTATTTTGGTGTTTTTATTGCTTTATCTAGCCTAATTGTTCTAGCTAGAACTTCTAGCACAATATTGAATAACAGTGGTGACATTGGGTATCCTTGTCTTGTTCCTTATCTCAGAAGGAAAGCTTTCAGTCTTTCACCATTTAGTCCTATGCTAGCTGTAGGTTTTTCATATATGCCCTTTACCATCTTGAGAAATCTTCCTTCTATTACTATCTTATGTTTTTAATCAAGAAAGGGTGTTGTATTTTGTCAAATGCCTTTTCTGCATTAATTGACAAGATCATGTGATTTTTCTTCTTCAATTTACCAACGTGATCTATTACACTATTTGACCCAAACTTGCATACTTGGGCTAAAACCTACTTGACCATGGTGTATGATTCTTTTGATGTGTTTTTGAATTCTGTTTGCAAGTATTTTATTGAGGATTTTTCATCTATATTCATTAGAGATATTGGTCTGTAATTTTATTTTTGTAGTACCTTTATCTGGTTTTGGTATTAGGGTGATGTTGGCTTCATAGAATGAGTTTGTTAGCATTCTTTCCTGTTCAATTTTTTTGGAAGACCTTGAGCAAGATTGTTATTAGTCTTTCAGTTATTGGTTAAACTAATCTGTGAAGCTGTCTGGCCCTGGGCTTTTCATCTTTGGAAAGTTTTTGATGACTTGTTTCAATCTAGTCACTTTTGATTAGTTTGTTGAGGTCTTCTATTCCATCTAGGATCAGTTAGGTGGCTTGTGTGTTTCTAGGAATTTGTTTGGCATACAGTTGTTCATAGTATTCTCTTATGCTGTTTCTTATTTCTGTGGGGTCAGTTGTAATGCCTGCCCCCATCATTTCTGATTTTATTTATTTGCATCTTCTCTCTTTTTTCTTTGTCAGTGTAACTAAGTGTTTTGTCAATTTTGTTGATCTCAAACAACCAACTTTTGGTTTTGTTGATTCTCTCTATTGTTGCTGTTCTTAATTTCATTTATTTCTGCTAGAATATTTGCTATTTCTTTCCTTCAGCTTGATTTGGGATTGGTTTGCTATTCTTTTTCTTGTTCCTCCAGGTGTGTAGCTAGATCTTCACATTTAGCTATTTCTTCTTTTTTAATATAAGCATTGAGGTCTATAAATTTCCCTTTCAACACTATCTTTGTAGTGTCCTATAGGTTTTAATATGTTGTTGTGGTCTCATTTTCATTCCTCTCAAGATATTTGCTGAATTCTCTTGCAATTTCTTCTTTACCCACTGATTATTTAAGAGTTTGTAGTTCAATCTCCACATATTTGTGAATTTTCCATTTTTCTGTCTATTATTGATTTCCAGCTTCATTCTGTTGTGATCAGAGAAAGCGTTTTGTATAATTTCAATCTTTTTAAGTTTTTTGAAACTTGTCTTGTGACCCAACATATGGTGTATCTTGGAGAAGGATCAATAAGCAATTGAAAAGTAAGTATATCCTGCTGTTTGGGGGTGCCATGCTCTATAGATGTCTGTTAAGTCTAGTTCATCTATCATACTATTCAAGTTCTCTGTTTCTTTCTTTATCCTATGTCCAGAGGTTCTATCCAATACTGAGAGTGGTGTATTGAAGTCTCCAACTATTATTGTAGAGACTTCTATTTCTCCCTTCAGTTTTGCCAGTGTGTGCCTCATGTATCTTGGGGAACTCAGGTTAGGTGCATAAATATTTAGTATAGTTATTTCTTCTTGGTGAATTGCCACTTTTATTAATATGTAATGAATTTCTTCATTCCTTATAATAATTTTGCATTTGAAATCTATTTTGTTCAATATTAGTATCACTACTCCAGCTCTTTTTTGGTTACTTTTTTCAAAGAATAATTTTTTCTAACCTTGCACTTTTGAACTGGTTGTGTTCTTACATCTGAGATGGGACTCTTGTAGACAACACATAGACAGCTCATTTTTAAAAAATACATTCTATCAGTCTATATCATTTGATTGAGGTGTTCAATCCATTAGCACTCAACGTTATTACTGTAAAAGCATTACTTACTTTATCCATTTTGTCCTTTGGCTCTCTGTTGTCATTTCATTCAATTGTCTGTCTTCTTATCCTTTAGTTTACCCTTCCAAATAATATTCATTTCTAAACTCTTCTCCAAATCTCTCACCATTTTTTTTTTTCCTTTCAGGCAGTAGCCCTCCCTTTAGTATCTCTTATAATTATAGTCTTTTGGTAACATATTCTATTAGTTTTTGTTTGTCTGTGAAGTCTTTAAACTCACTCTTATTTTTGAAGGAGAGTTTTGCCAGATTCAGAATTCTTGACTGGCAGTATTTCTCTTTTAGTACCTTAAATACATCATGACACTTTCTTTTTGCCTCCATGGTTTCTGATGAGAGCTCTGCAGTTAATCTTATTCAGTTTCCCTTTTATGTGATGTTTTGCTTTTCTCTTGCTGCTTTCAGAATCTTCTCTTTATATCTGATATTTGTCCTTCTGAATAGTAGGTGTCTCCAAGTAGGTCAAATCAGATTTATTCTGTTTGGGGTGCATTATCCTTTATCTCTTTCATAAGGGTTGGGAAATTTTCAGTCATTATTTCCTCAAATATTCTTCCTTCCCCTTTTCCATTCTCTTTTCCTTCTGGGATACCAATCATGCAGATGTTTGCGTGTTTCTCATTGTCATTCAATTCCCTGAGACCCTGTTCCATTTTTTCTATTCTCTTGTCTTTCTGTTCTCCTCTTTTTCCAGTTCTGATGTTATGTCTTTGAAATCACAAATTCTGTCTTCAAGCCGTTCAAATATGCTCTTATGTGCCCCTGATGTATTTTTAATATCATTCATCTTGTCTTTCATTCCCATAAGGTCTGTGACTCTAATTTGCAGGCTTTCAAATTGTTCTATATGCTCACCCAGTGTCTTCTTAATATCCTTATTTCTTTAGTTATGTTTCTTTAAATTATTGGAATTGATTTAGGATAGCTGTGTAATTATCACTGATTAAGTCTTAAGTCCTGTATATCTTCAAGATATTTGGTTTGTTCCTTTGACTGGGCCATCTCTTCCTGTTTCTTAATATGGCTTGTAATTTTTTGCTGATGTATAGACATCTGAATATATTGGTGAATTTACTCTGATGACCAATTTCTCTCTTTTGCCTATTGTGTTTCTTCACAGCTCTTCTTTGATATTTGATTCAACTTATTCTATGTCTTTATAATGCCTAACTTAAGTTATCAAAATTGGCCTGGGATTCATTAATGGGGTTTAGATTTTCTCTCAGGAGTTAGGATACAGAGAGAGCTGAAAACGGTTTTTGCCCATGCAATTTCCAGCAGATGGCACTCATCTATGCACATTTCCACAGAGGTGTTTCTGTGCACACTTTCCTGTATCTCTGTGTTGAACCTCCACTGTGGAAATACAAAGCAGGGTGTGCTGGCCAAATTCACTGAAGCAAAGCCCCCTCCCCAACCTCTTGCTCCACTTCCCTTTTCACTTGAAATTGCTGACAGGGAGGAAAATATCTGCTCCACTCTCAGTCACCTGGAGTGAGATACAGTTTTTACCCTAGCTTAATATCTTAAGGGTGGTGGTGGGGTGCCCTTCCTGGCAACCATGGGCACATGGTCACTCATGTTTGTTGTTTTGGGGTCTTCATCTCTCTGTCCCTCACCCTCCTGGAGTTGTTTAGCATTGTCTTGGCCCACTGACCCCCAAGCAGGTCCTTCAGAAAGCTTTTGACTCTTTCTTCTTGTTTTGGTGAGAACATTGAGCTCTGCCTGTTAGTTCAAATCCATCTTCCCACAATCCTCCCAGCATATATTTCTAACCATTGTCCAATCTCTGCCTTTAGATGGAGAGTTTAGTCCATTCCCATTTAAAGTAATTTCTAGTGCAAAAATTTCTTCAGCAATTTTTGTTATTTGTGTGTTGTTTTACATCTGTTTTGCCTTTCAATTCTGCTATTAAGGTCTATTTTCATATTTTCATACCTATTTAATTTTTTGTATTGTAGAATTCTGAGTCTCTTCTCATTTCCTTCTGTTTCTTTTTTCCAGGTATTTTCTTTGTGGTTACTATTGTGCTTAAATACAACATTCTAAATCTATAACAATCTAATTTGAAGTGATATCTACCTTGTTCCTATAGCCTACTCCACTACCACATCTTCGTTGTACTTGTTAGGAATTATATCTTTACACACTAAATAACCAAAACCTTATAATTGCTATTATACTTGAAGGAGATGGGAAAAAAATTCAGTCAATAATGCTATAAAAGAAAGTTTCTAGTGTTGAGCTTTTGAGGAAATGAGGAGCTGATACAATATTAAGAGTGCAGATGACATCTACATAGGAACCAGGGAAACCTCTCTGAGAGGTTGACAGGAAGCTGGGCCTTTAAGAATGAACAACACCCAGCAGTGACAGGTGTGTGTGTATAGGTGGAAGTCAGGCACAAATAGCATGCACAAAGGTCCAAGGACAAAGTGATCTGGGTATATTCCAGAACCTGTGGGGAGACAATGAGGTTAGAATTGAGTGAAGATGGGTCTAGATGAGACATCTAAAAAAGTTAAACTAACAGACTCAAACCATGATATGTAGTCACTCTGCTTATAACAACTATGTGACCAACTCTAAACCCATGCTCAATCCATTCATTATGAAATAAATTAGAGAGTGGCAATTTGATCTTGAAAAGGTAGGCAGGGCATGGGTCTCCAAGGAAAAGAATTCAGATGTTGTTCTTAGTGACACTGAATGTCATTTCTTTCAAGTCACTTCAAAACGTGCTGTGTCCACATACATTTTCTGTAGCTTACTATGGAAATTTTATTAGACCTGCAGCTCATCTTTATTTCTGAGCAACTTAAGAGGAAATTTAACCTGGAGTAAATCTGATGCCACACACAGATTATTTGGTTCTGTTATGTAATGTGGATGGGGGAGAGAGTCCTGCAGTTGGCCCAAGTATTAGTCTGGGTTCTCCAGAGAAACAGAACCAACAAGATATACACATATATCTTAAGAGAGTGTAGGTATTGGTATGTCTGAATTCAATAGCACAGGCAGCAGGCTGGAAATTGCTGTAAGAGGTGATGTTGAAATATTGAGTCAGAAATCTGTGAAGGAGGAAATAAGGCTAGAAATTCAGAGATGAGTGGAGCTATGTAGATTGAGGAAGAACTCCTGGAATACAAATTTTTGCTCTAACATTTTCAACAAATTGCAGGAGGCTTCCTCACCATGATAATTGTCTTCAAGTCAACTAATTGTAGAAACCAATTACATCTACAAAATACCTTCAGAAGAATATATTGGCATGTGTTTGACAAAACTACATACCAAAACCAACTTGACACACAAAATTAACCATCACAGTGTTCCTTTTGTCAACTTGGCACCCACATATCTTTCCTTAGACCACACTAAATCTTCAATTAAAGATAATCCTTAAGTCATAGTTCCATTTAACATGATACAACTATCCCTCTTACAATGAAAAATGTCTTATTCCTTTCTCAAGAAGAGCATACAAGTCCTTGGATAATGTTAACTCTTTTCCTTGATAGGAAGCAACCTAATAGGAGGTAAAGTTAATACAAGTTATATTATAAAGAGATAAGAAAGGGGAAAATAGGACAATATTTTGTATACGCATATTTATAGCAAAATAAGTTAAAAATATTCATAGCAATTAAATTCTTCATTTCTGCAATTGGTCATGGGGTAGTACCCATTCCATATTTCTTTTATCTCCAGCAAGTGCCTCAGCAGATAATGGTTATTTGCCTGGGGGAATGACCCCAGCCTTTGTTCTTCAAGGGTATGGGCCATTAGTAGTCTTGCATGACTTGAACTGTTTTAGTTTTCCATTAACTTTAATCACAGGTCAAGGTAGAATTAAGGGCCAAAATAAGGGTTCTTATTTATTCCAGACATACTCTTCTTTACCTCCATTGTTTAGTAATAGTCCAATTATCCCATGGTAATCAGAATCAATCACTGCATCTAGTATAGTAACTCCATTCTTTGCCATTTTATTTAGAGACATGATAAGCCAAAAGTGGCTGGTTACCAGTCTTAACTTCCAGCTCATGAAAATGTTGCTTCATCTTCCAGTGTAAGCATCCCTCCTTTTGGAATTAAGACTACCAGACCCGCAGAGCATAAAGGCATGGGGCAGGAAATAAAATTTAGTTAGTGGATCACTAGAGGTAATAGCAGGTGATGTCACCCCCATTTACACTTCTTGATTCATGGACCCATGAATTCTGGATATGGAAAAAACACTATAATATACTGGAAGTGGATTTAGAGCATATACAGCATTCTGGAAAACAATGCAACAGCCATGGTAGTTGTTACCACACAGATGATGCCATAATTGAGCCTTCAAAAGCTCATTCCACTCTTCTGTCAATCCAGCTTCTTCAAGATGATAGGAACATGGTAAGACAAGTAATTCCATGAAATTGGCTCTATTTGCTGTTAAGAGAGTTCCTTGATTATAAGCTACACTGTGTGAAATATCATGAAGGTGGGTAATGCATTCTGTATGTCCATGGATGGTAATTTTGACATTAGCTTTGAGTGCAGTTCAGCCAAACCTATACCTAGAATAATTGTCTACTCCAGTAAGAAGAAAATGCTTTCCTATCCATTTTATAAGTTATCTGAAGTAATCAAACAGATTGCTGTCTGGTAACCCTAGCTAATGGTGCCATATGAATGAATCAGTGTTGGTCCCTTCTGTTGACATATCGGGCACTCGGCATTGGCTTTAGCAATGTTGACCTTGATAAATGTGGTGGTTTAAATAAGTATGTTATCCAGAAAAGCACATTCTTCAACCTTATCCATTCCTGTGGATGTGAACCCATTTTAAGTAGGACTTTTGATGAGGTCACTTCAGTTAATGTGTGGCCAACCTCAATCAGGATGGGTCTTAATACTCTTATTGGAATCCATTATAAGTAGAGTGAAATTCAGACATAATGAGAGAGAAAAAAAAAAAACGGAAAGCAAGAAGTTGAACAATGGAACCTAGAAGAGAAGGGAGAGACCAGAAGACACCACCATGTGCCTTCCCATGTGACAAGCTAAGGACCAATAATTCCAGGAGCAAGCCACAGAATACTGAAGTTTTCAAGAAGAAAGCATTTCCCTGATAATGCCTTGGTTTTCATTTCTTTTAGCTTCAAAACTGTAAGCTAATAAATTACCATTGTTTAAGACAACACACTGCATGGTATTTGCTTGAGCAGGCTAGGAAACGAAAACAGTGAGTGGAAGATCATATTTCTAAATCCATGCATAAGCTCTGTTGCTTCCAACATACCCACTATTTTTTCATGGGCCCATTGATCAATGACAGGAAAGACTGTGGAAAGATACTAACTGGTATCCACAGAAAAGGCCATCAGATCCTCTGATTGTAAAAATACTCCTCTCGAGGTCACCCTTTCGTGAATGTTCACATCATATGCAAATATTTTCATATTTTTGTCCATTCAAAAAGGTCTATTTGTATACCTCTCCACAGAATTCTTGTCACTAACTTTCTAATAACATTCCTTCTAAATGGCTAGGATCCAGCAAAGTCATTTACACAGGACCTGAATCAGCATGTATCACAACTCTGGACATTTCTCCTTCCAATCAAAATGACAAACAGGGTAACTGCTTAATGTCCTGTCCACTGGGAAGATTTCTTTTCACCATTTTATTTCATGATGTCCCAGAAAACTGCTGTAATACTGCAGCTGTCCACATTCGAGACATACATGCATATCATGCATGTATATTTGTGAAACAATTCAAGCTTTATCTTCCTTAGTCAACTCCTCATAGAGAACTCCCCATTAGAGGGAAGATAATGTGGCAGTGGTGGAGGCCATGGGCATTTGGGTCACTTCTTCATGACTCTTACATATTACTGAGTCTGCTTGAGTCTAGCTATGGGTCTGAAAACAAATAGGGGTGATGGGATTGGTATGGACAATAATAAGCAGGGTCTTACAAGCCAACTACACCAGAGGAGGCTGACAAAGAAGAAGAAATTAGGAGTTTAATGATCCCAGCTTCATCATTTTCTACCCATATACCCTCATTCCAATCTTCAAGATACCATTCCTTCACAATCAATGCCCTCACTTTAACAACAGATATTCTTCAAGGTTAAAGATTCAATTTTCACTGCAATTCAGTCACTTGCAGTATGAGACTCTAAAAAATTCACAAAACTAACTGAGAAGTTAATTATGTTTCAGCTCATTCACAACCACTTCTGGTACTGCATTCATCAGTGATCACTAAAAGGTAGAAATAATATATATATATATTTGTGTGTGAATAAAGATATGTGTGTTTGTGCATGTGCGTGTATATATACTTTAAGGAGTACTGCCATCTTAATAATACTAAGTTTTTTATCCCATGAAGAGGGAGTGCTTTTTTGTAAATTTCTTTGTCTTCTTTAAGTCATTTCAGCAATATTTTATAATTTTAAACATGCTTCCACAGTTAAGTTTATTCCCACGTATTTATTCTCTTGGATGATATTGTACCTAAGATTCTTTCATTATTTCATTTTCAGATTGTTTATTGATAATATATAGAATTACAGCTGTCTATTAGAGTATTCTTCAATGTATTTTATTCTTCAATGCCCCTGAATTGGTTTAGTGCTAATACATATATTTTTGGTGGTTGTAGTGGTATTTTCTATAAATAAGATTATGTCACTTGTGACTAGAGATAGTAGTATTATTCTTTTCCAATTTGGATACTTATTATATTTTCTTACTAATTTTTCTAGATTGAAGTTTCAAGACAATGTTGAATAGAAGTGGATAAAGTAGCCATCCTTGTTTAGGGAGAACATTTTAAATCTTTGCTACTGAATATGGTGATCTTTTGTATATTTATTTTTTACATTGAAATAGTCCCATTTTTATTACCTATTAAGAGTTTTTATCCTCAGGAGGTGCTGTATTTTGTCAAGTCTTTCTTTCACTCACTTTAGGTATTATTATTTTCATATTTTTATTTCTTTTTTGAGTCAGTTTTGTAGATTGCGTGTTTCCAGTAATATTTCATCACATGTAGGTTATCCAATTATTTTAATTTTAAAAAATTAAAATAGAACAATATTGCTGTATTTTATTTTTTGTAAGGTACATAGCAATATCCCCACATTCATAGCTAATTTTAGTAATTTTCATATTCTCACAATTTATTTAGTCAATTTAGATAAGTTTTGTCAATTTTATTGATGTTTTCAAAGAACCAACATTGGGTTTTGTTGAATATCTCTATTGATTTACATTTTCTGTTTCACTATCTCTATTCTAGTAGTTATTTCCCCCTTCTTGCTCTGGGATTATTTTTCTCTTCTATTTCTAGTCCCTGAGGTGTAATGTTATATTATTGATTTGGTATTTCTTCTTTTATAACACAGTCATTTAGAAATACAAATGCTTCTGAGTACTGTCTTTGCTTCATCCTAAATATGTTGATATGTTGTATTTTCCCTTTTATTCAGCTCTAAGAATTTTCTCATTCCAATTATAATTTCTTCTTTGACCTATTTGTTGTTTAAGAGAGACTTGCTTAGTTTCCATATATTTGTGAATTTTCTAGCAATACTTCTGTTATTGATTTCCAGCTTCATTCCATTGTGATTTAAGAGGATGTTTTGTATAATTTCAATGTTTTAATTTACAATTCAATTGGTACTATGAGATCTCTTCTGCTAATTTGCAGAAAGCAGAAGTGGTGTAACTCACTTCCTGACTCTATAACAGAAAAGTAAGTGAATTTTCTGTGCTCTCTTTTCCCTCTGCAGGAACCCTGGGTGCCATGTATTGAAATGTGTATATTAGAAAACATTAGAACCTCCAACAACCTCGATCACTTAATGAGTAAATGGATCAGTGTCTGAGAATTGCTCTTCTAAAACCTCACCAACACTCAGTCAAAAGTTTTGACAGCCTTTGAAACTTTTCAGCCAGTTTGAGGGTATACATTTTATTTTTCACTGATAACAAGTGAAACTTAGGAACTTTTTCCATTTTTGTTGGTTATTTCAGTTTCTACATTTGTAATTGCCTGTTCATATTGTTTGCCCATGGTGGTGGCAGGGTTCTTTAACTAATTGGTTTTTAGAAATCTTATATATTTCAGAAAGTAAACTTTTACCAGTTACATTCAATTAAAAAAATACTCCAAATCTGTATCTTTTTAATTATTTAAGGTCTCTAACTGATAAAAAAAATTAAATGAGCCATTTTCTTCTTTTAGAGTTTTGTTTAAGAATTAATATCTCAAGTAATAGATATTTTCCTTTTGAATATTCTGAAGTCTCCTTAGAAGTCTGCCACAGGTGTGCCCTGTCCCGAATACCCCCCATTCAACACTCTGAACCAGTAACTGTTCCCTATCATATTGCCATAAAAGAATTCCCAATTTTGTGCTTTCAACCGCCAATCCCCAGTGTTCACCTGATCCCTCCCCCAACCCTCCCCCCAGTTCCCTGGACCTTCCAATCCACCCTCCCCAATCTACCCACCTGTCAAACCTGCACTGCCCAATCCAATAGTACCACTACCTTCCTGTCATATCCCTTCAATGACCAACTACACACTTCCACCTTACCATAAATTATGCCCATGTGGGCATTGGCTCACAATCCTTTTCTCCATTTGTTTCCTATAAACCTATCTTCCAGACATGCTCTATGAGTCTGCTCAATTTGCTTAGTTCATATCAGAGAGGCCATGTAATATTTATCTTTTGATGCCTGGCTTGCTTCACTCAACATAAGGTCCTCAAGATTCATCCATGTTATACCATATGTTAGCACTGTATTCTTTCTTACAGCTGAGTAATATTCCATTGTATGTATATACCACATTTTGTTTATCCATTCATCTGTTGATGGTCATTTGGGTGGAATCTAACTTTTGTCAATAGTGAATAATGCCCCTATGAACATTGATGTGCATGTATCTGTTCATGTTCTTGCTTTCAGTTCTTCTGGGTATATACCCAGCAGTGGAATTCTGGATCATATGGCAGTCCTATAGTTAGTTTTTGAGGAACCACCAAAGTATCCTCCACAATGGCTGGACCAATCTACATTCCCACCAGTAGTGGATGAGGGTTTCTATTCCTCCACATCCTCTCCAACACTTGCAGTCCTCTGTTTTTTTTAATAGCCACCAGCCTAATGGGTGTAAGATGGTATCTCATTGTAGTTTTGATTTGCATTTCCCTAATAGCTAGTGGTGTCAAGCATCTTTTCATGTGCTTTTTAGCCATTTGCAATTCTTCCTTGGAGAAGTGTCTTTTCAAGTTGCTTGCCCATTTTTTAAATGGTTTTTTGTCTTTTTATTTTTGAGGTGTAAGATTTCTTTATATATGCTGTATGTTAGGCTTCTATCAAATATATGGTTGCCAAATATTTTTTCCCATTGAGTAGACTGCCTTTTTGCTTTCTTGATAACCTCCTTTGAAGTGCAAAAAGTAATTTTAAGGAGATCCCATTTATGTATTTTTTCTTTCACTGTTTATGCTTTGGGTGTGAAGTTCATGAAACCATTTCCTATTACAAGGTCCTGTAGATGTTTCCCTACATAGTCTTCCAAAACCTTTATGGTCTTGGTTCTTATATTTATATCTTTGATCCATCTTGAGTTGATTTTTGTATAAGGTGTGAGATGATGTTCCTCTCTCATTCTTTTGGATATGGATATCCAGTTCTCCAAGCACCATTTGTTGAAGAGACCATTTCCTCCCAGCTGAGTGGGCTTGGTGGCCTTGTCAAATATCAGATGACTGCATATGTGAGAATCTATATCAGAACTCTCAATTTGGTTCCATTGGTCAGTATGTCTATCCTTGTGCCAATACCATGCAATTTTGACTACTGTAGCTTTGTAGTATGTTTTAAAGTCAAGTAGTGTGATTCTTCCAATTTCATTTTTTTTTTTCAATACATCTTTGGCTATTCTGGGCCTCTTGCCCTTCCAAATAAATTTCATAGTTTGTTTTTCCAATTCAGTAGAAAATGCTGTGTTGTTTTTTATTGGGATTGCAGTAAATCTGTAGATTAGTTTGGGTAGAACAGAAGTCTAAATAATGTTTAGTCTTCCTATCCATGAATAGGGAATATTATTCCATTTATTTAAGTCTTCTTTGATTTTCTTTAACAGTGTTGAGTAGTTTTCTGTGTATAAGTCATTTACATCTTTAAATTTACTCCTAGGTATTTGGTTCTTTTATTTACTATTGTAAATAGTATTTTTTTCTTGATTTCTTCCTCATGTTGGTTATTATTGGTGTACAGAAATGCTACTGATTTTTGTGCATTGTCTTATAACCTGTGACTTTATTGAACTCATTTATAACTTCTAGAAGTTTTGTTATAGAGTTCTCAGGGCTTTCTATGTACAGGATCTTCTGCAAATAGTGAAATTTTTACTCCTTCCTTTCCAATTTGCATGCATTTTTTATCTTTTTCTTGCCTTTGTGTTCAAGCAAGTACTTCAAAGACAATGTTGAATAGTCGTGGTGATAGTGGGCATCCTTGTTTTATTCCCGATCTTATAGAGAAGGCTTTTAGGATTTCACCATTGAAAATGATGTTAGCTGTGTGTTTTTCATATTTATCCTTTATCATGTTCAGAAAGTTTCCTTCTATTCCTATCATTTGGAGTTTGTTTGTTTTTTTTTAATCAGGAAAGTATGCTGTATTTTGTTGAGTTTGAAATATTCTATTAGATGATCTTGAAAAACTAATTTGAATGTGGTCATTCATGTTCTGTAGTGTGCTGAAACTACATCTGTTTAGATGTTTTTTTATAGAATGATCATATATTTCAGTTTTAACCCAATTAGTGAAAAACAATTATCAACTTTGTATCAGATTTTATTTTAATCATAGTTAGCAAACTATTTGTACCATAATTTCGTCTTGTTAATAAAAACTTATATCCTCCCTAAACATTGTGAATTTTCAACTCTGGGGTAATAATGTCTACCTAATATTAAATTAAATATCTAATGAGATATCACAGAACTAAGACACCTGAGTGCATAGACATGGATAGAAAGAGACCTCAGTGCTTTCAAGCAATGCCTTGAAAACATTGTTTGCATCTTCACATGAGTCATCTAAAAAGAAATATTTTATGATTCTGATTTAATATATTCTACTAGGTTCACTATATTATTTCTGGAACAGATTAGTGGATTATAATGGTGAAAGTCCAAATTCTCTGTTCATTAGAATGAAGAAAAAATTAAGGTTCAAATCCTTTCAATTTATATCTCATCTCTCTGCCTTGCAACACAAAACTTTATGACTTGTAATCATTTACTTCTCATCTCAAGGCAACTGTTCTTATCTTTGCTATGTTACATATAGCATCATCTTTAAAATCAACAAGTAACATAAAATAATATATAAAATGACTTTTCCATGGAAGGAAAATCCAAGTTAGTTGAGTATGTCTCAGTTATAACATATGTAAGCCTGGTGTTGACTTTTTACTCTGTACATCATTGCTTTTGAATAATGTAAACATGAATTATCTTGCATAAACCAATTATGTAATTAATGTTCTTCCATATTATAAGCTATTGATAATGTGAAAGTTTCAACCCTGTCTTTTGATAAAGCAAGTTACAAGTTGCTTGTACTTATTTCTTTCAAAGCTGATTTTATGGGCTTTATATTAATAATGTGATGATGTACTCATTTTTGCTATGGTAATGCTTTATTCTCTCCATTTAACAATAAAATCAATACATTTCAACCTAAAACATGTTATACACATTAGCTCATGCCAATTATGATAACAGAAAAGCCTTAATTAATTTATGAGAAAATTACTGCTTTGTTGCAAATTACACAAAAACAGGAAAAAAAACTGATTCAGTAACTCATCAAACTCTTTTATGAGACAGAACATATTAAGAACAAAGACTGAATTAACTCTCAATTCAATAATATTTGTCTTTAGCTATTTATTTTATACTTTTGAGTTTGCCATTTTCTTTTCCAGCTACTGTAACACAGGGACATACATTTACAGAATTCTTCCTGTAGCCAACCCATATTGGTACTGTACATATGATGTAGGGTCTGTGTGTTCACTTGCAAAAAGTGAAAAAAAAGTATCAGAAGCCAGCTCATCTCATATGTAGTATTTTCTTGATTTGCTGAGATGATTTGTATAATGTTTGGTTGAAACAAAAAGCATTTCTTTATTATCCTTTAACAACATTCATTTTTAAGAATACAGTGGTGTTTTTAAATTGCATTTACTTTTATACACCTAAAATATTCAATGACAGAATAAAATTATTTCATTTTTTAATCTCTTAAATTGCTTGTATCTACCATGCCCTGGCAGTGACTTACAGACCACACAATCAGATACATTCACTAAGTTATGTAAAATAATGTGTTTAGTATATTTTGCTTCTCTTATTCTTTCTTGGAAGCAATTCTTAATGATAAATGGGTTAAGAGAAATAGTAGTTAATATGATATTCAACTGGCCAATAAATCTGAACTATGAGCAGATATTTTTCCACCATGGTTAAGGTAAAATACAGAAATTTCTTCTTCTGCAGCATAAATTTTAATGGGAGATTTTATAAGTAAATATATTGTTTGGCAGAAAACTGGAAAAAAGGCTTGGAGAATTCAATGAAATTAAAGAAAAAAAAACATTACCTCAGCAAGCAGTTGGCAACTTTTTAAAAAAATTTTTAACTATTGGAAAATAAGTGGCAAAAATAAAAGATTGCTGGCAAGGATCATAGCTTATACCCACTCAGAGCTCTATTTTCTGTCTCAAGGTCTGACTTAAGTAAACATATATACAATTTGCTTATCTACACATAAGAGAGGAGAAAGCCCTTATGAGATAAAATAAGGGAGCAGTAATTCTATTAGTGTAAAATTAAGAACTATGAGTTTGTCTAAATAAAAGTTCGATAAAACCACATGACTTGTAACCACTTCCTTGCATATCATATCTGGAGGTAACTCAGTTTTCCTGAAAGAAGTTTCTTCAGAGCCTCCTTCACATCCCTGTTCCTTAAAGTGTAGATAATAGGATTTAAGGTGTGAGTCACCATGGTGTAGAAAAGAGAGATAAACTTGCCTAGGTCCTGGCTATAACAGTCACATGGCTGGAGATACATGTAGATGATGGTGCCATATAAAATGATCACCACAATGAGGTGGGAGGAGCAGGTGCTTCAGACTTTATGACTTGCCTCCACTGATTTGATCCTCAATACAGATTGGGTTATGAAGCCATAGGAGATAAGGATGAGTGCTGGAGAGATTAGGAGGTACAGGTACAGGACTAAAAGCACCAATTCATTAATGGTGGTGTCCACGTGAGCCAATTTGAGGAGAGCTGGTACTTCACAAATAAAATAATCCAACCTGTGGTTGCCACAGAGAGGCAAATGAAAGGTGAAGGTAGCTTCAATCAAAGAATTGGCCAAACCACTCATCCAGGAGATGGATGCCAGCTGCTGACATAGCTGTGTATTCATGATGACTACATAGTGTAAGGGTTTGCAGACAGCAACATAGTGATTGAAGTCCATCACATCCAAAAGGATGCACTCTGTACAGCCCAGGGCTAGAAAGATGTAGAGTTGGACCACACAGCCTAAGTGATGGTCTTCTTTGGTCCTTGCAGATTAACTAATGTCTGAAGTTCAAGGTCCAGGAAGGAGAGGTTACTTAGGAAAAACTACATGGTGTGGAGAGGAGGATCCAGGTATGAGATGATGATGATGATGAAGTTTCACACAAGGGTTAGGAGATAGAAGAAAAGGACAAATACAAAGGGCACAGCCTTTAGGTGAGGGTGGCCTGAGAAGTCCAGAAAGATGAAACCCACCAGGGAACTGTCATTAGCCCTTCCCATACCTCTAGAGGGAAAATCACCTGCTAAGAGAAAAATGATAAGCTTGAAATAGTTTATCTGAGAATCAAAACATGTAAGAACTGAAAGATCATGGAGACTGATTTGTCCAAGCTATTCATTTTTGTCCTTAATATTGTCCATATACCATCCAGTCTAATGCTTTTTATTAATAGAAAATCATGAATAATTTCAATTCCAGGGCTTTCTGGGAACTCATTAAATCCTGTCAAAGTGATATTTGCATGTATATCTAGAAATGTGCCATCATTTGCCACTAAAAATAAGTGCTTCTCAAAATAAAGAAAACACCATATTCATGGTTTTTAACTGTGGACCAAAATCTGCATACAAAATCTAATACATTCAGGTTTCATCCAAGGCACAAATCAGGATAGGGAATCTTCATCTTGCCACCACTGCACACACATGCATTTAAACTCTCTTTATGCACTGCTTCAACAGGAATAAGATAGTCATTGATCTAATAGTCCGCCTGCAGATACAAAATAAAATTGAACAGGTACATAATGAGTAATCTAAATTTTAAAAAAGAAAAGTTAAAAATGAGCTTCTAAGGTTGAACCAAAGTAAATAATTTTCAAATGAGTTTTGCAAAATATCAGATAAGAAAGAAATTGCTTTGAAATATGGAAGATTGAGGAAAGTTTTCTGGATGAAACTAAAACAAAACCTTTTAAAATGGATAATATTGGGGTGTAATAGGATAGAAGAAGATCATTTTTACCTGTGGGACATATGATAATGACTAGAAGAAAAGGAAACATGTTGGAGGAAGGAAGATACTTAATATAAAATTAAACATATATCATACATGTTCACTCAATGATTGAACTGTCAAAAATGACATTATTTTAAAAGTACATTTTAAATCAATATCATTTAAACCAACTGGTTTCAAGTTATTAATATTCATCATAAAGCAAAAATATTTCAAATAGAATATACATATTAACAAAAGTTATAAATTTGTTAAATTCTCCTAAAATATATAATTTGTTGTTAAAAAGATCATTGATAAATCTTTTTAAACTCCTTAAATTTCAACATGACAAAAATTTTAAGAGAAAATGAGAAATCCTTATTTGAAAGGTGAAGAATATTTGAAGTCATTTGGTCATTAGGAGAATTGACCATTGGATAGAAAATATGAATGATTCACTTCTCTTTATAAGAAGATTCAGAAAGGTCATCATTGAAGGTATGCCTAGAAAATGATATTTGGAGCCAAACTGTAGATATAATTGAGTGAAATAAAGCATTTGTCTTTGAAGTGGAAGCATTGAAATGCAGCTACAGGCTTTTGAGCAGAATAAAAAGTGATAGTTTCAAGCTCTATTTTGGAAATAATGATCTGGCAGTGGTATACAGTGGGTTGAGGAAGACATTAATGTCAAGAGCTCAAATATTGGATATTTAAAAATTCTACTGAGAAGGGAATGTATATAAACTTGGGTTATATAGTGTGAATAGAGTAATAATGATTAAAATAACATAATTAATTGAATAATGACTTTTAAATGGAAAAGGAAATATGATGAAGAATATGATTCCATTCTTCCAGATGAGAATCTAGGAAAATGTAAAATGACACAATATATTTCTCATTCTGAAACACTTTTGCCTGACTTACCAATTCTTTCAATTCAAAATTTGCTTCAACCTCCCCTATAGAAATGTTAGCCAAATGATATTCTCCTCTGTTGATTTTGAAATAATAGCTTGGGATATGAATAAGCAGACTGTGTATAGTGTGCACATTTGTATTCCCTGCAGAGCCAGATGAGGTGTAATTCCTCCCAGTGGAGGCTGCATGGCATGTTTATGCTATCTTCATGATGGCCTCAAAAACTCTCTTCTTGGAGAAGAGGCAAGATGGCATCAGTTTAGGTGGGCACTCACCTTCTCTCTCACAGGGGATGGCTAATTGGGGACAGGATCCAGTCCGAGTGAGCTGTTCTGGGAGCCCACAGAGCAGGAGACTTTGGGACATTGATCTGGAGGGAGCTGGACAGGGAGAAAGAATGCTCAAGATAAAACTGTGAGTTTAAGTCCTGTGGAGATCATGGACAGCTAAGCCCCACCCTCAGGACAAAGAGGCAGGGTGAGCCCCAACTCCCACCGGTCACCCAGAGAGAGGGAGTATTCTCTGAGAGTGGGAGGGTTCTGGCAGGGGGCAGAGAAGGATTTCCTTTCTGTGGGTTTGATTGCCTGGACCCCCTTGGAGCTTTGGGGAGCACACCAGCTAGCTCAAAGTGGCACCAAGCTGAGGGGAGAGGCTAATCTGCTGAGGAAGCCTGATTTACCTAACCACCCTGGGATAGAGAGGCTTGGCCTGAGAGAGGGTGGAGTCAGCCAATTTAATAGTTCTGTGCTGAAGACTATCAGAATTTTAACTCCCCTAAGACAGTCAGGCAGAAGAAAGCCCTTAATAAGTTTTCAAGAGCCTATTTAAGGTCCCCTGGGAAGAGGGGGTGGTCTAGAAGAGGCTTGAAAAATCACTTCAGTGTGGTGTACTCAGTCCTGAGGGTCCCATTCAAATTTTCAAAAGGGAACTCAACCTGTTCAGGAGGGGGGAGGGGGGATCTGCTTATACAGCCCGCTGAATCCAGCTGCCCAGGAGAGTAAAATCTGTCCAGGAGGAAGTGACTGAAAAGGTTTCTGAAGAGCTGGCTGACCCAGTTGGAGGGGTAGCTCAGTGGGTGAATCTCTACCTTGAATGTATGAGGTCCCTGGTTTGATTCCTGACTCCTCGAAGAGTGGTGATCCACAGGGATATCTAACATCCAGCTGAGACCTGTAGGACAGGAAAAACATAGACATTATTTTTGTACTGGCTTCTTTTGGGTCCCTAATTAAAAAAAAAGTTTACTTAAAAAAATTTTTTAAACTTAGTTTACTCACTAAAACCTGACTCAAAACCTTCTCTCTTCTGCAGAGAGAAGCCTGCAGGGTAATAGTTTGATGAACACAGGGAGCCTGAGTGGCTCCACAAGGGCACAAGAAGGAATGCTGTTCTTCCTTAGCTTTGTATGACTGTTTGCTTGTGTGTTTTGTTTTTGTTATTGTTGTTTTGTTTCCTGTTTTTCTATCCTCTTTCCAGCACCCCCTTTTATTTGAAAAAAAAAAAAAAAAAGGTTGCTAATAACTTGTTTCTTCTTGCTGTGCTACTCCTTCCATGATTTCCCATTTACTGTGTATCATGATTTTGTCTACCAATTCTATCTCTTTTCCTTCCTTCATCTTTCTATCTTCTGCTTTCTGTTGTGGTGTTCACATTCCACCTTTTTTTATTAGTCCTAAGCTTCACTGGTTTTGATTTCTATCTTGTCTACTCTGTTTCCTGTTTTAATATTTTTTTTAATTAAAAATTTTCTTTCTATCCTTTCTTCTCTCTTTCTCTCTCTCCTCATCATTCTGGCCCTTTTAAATTGTTCTGCATATTTTTCTCTATTTGGTTTCCCATTTCTTGTAGGTACTCCACTTTTTTATTCCTATTACTTTACACTGCTTATTTGAACTAAATATTCATTTTATTAAGTCTTATATGACCCCTATTCTAACCTTTATTGTTATTTCTATTATCCTTTCCCTTCCATGACCTCATTGAATTTCTCTGGTCCTAATCTTTTTCCTTCAAGGGAACATAGAAAATGGCAAGGAAACAGAACAAGAAGAACAAAGTGTCAAAGAGAAAACTTAACACACACACAAAACCAACAGCTAAACAAAAGTCTAGAGCACAGAGAAAAGCTAATCAACTGAACAAACCCATCAAGATAAATGATGAACAGAGGGCAACAAAAAATTACAAACAATACTAAGAAAGAGGAAGACATGGATCAGTCCAATGAACAAACTTAAAAACAAGAAGAGATGCAGAACATTGAAGAACTAATCAAGGCTGTCCATACAAATATCATTGACCAACAAAATGAAGTAAAGGAAGAGATTAAGGATATTAAGAAGGCACTGGGAGAACATACTGAAGAAATTGTAAACATACATAAAAAGATAACAGATATGATGGTGATGAATGGCATAATGCAAGAAATTTAAAAAAAACACTGAACTCACACAACAGCAGATTTGAACAGGCAGAAGAAAGAATTAGTGATGTGGAAGACAGTACATCTGAAATCAAACAGATAGTAGAACAGATAGACAAAAAGATAGACAAAATCCAGCAGGGACTTTAGGGATTTAAATAACAACATAAAATGCACAAACATATGCATTATTTGTATCCCAGAGGAAGAAGAGAGAGTAAGGGAACAGAAGGAGTGTTGAAGGAAATAATGGCTGAAAACTTCCCAACACTATTGAAAGAGATTGATGTACATGTTCAGGAAGTACAGCACACCCCAAACAGTATAAATGCAAACAGGCCTACTCCAACATATGTACTTGTCAAAATGTCCAATGCTCAAGACAAAAAGAAAATACTGAAGGCAGCAAGATAAAATAGAACCATCACATACAAGGGAAGCTCAATTAGATTAAGTGCTAATTTCTCATCTGAAACCATGTGGGCAAGAAGATAGTGGTATGACATAGTCAAGGTAATCAAGGAAAAAAAACTTCCTACCATGAATTATGTATCCAGCAAAGCTTGCATTCAAAAATGATGGAGGGTTTGAAATATTCACAGATAAACAGAAATTAATAGACTATGCCAATAAGAAACCTGACCTTCAAGAAATACTAAAGGAAGCTCTACAGGTTGAAAGGGAAAAAAAAGAGAGAGAGAGTTGGAGAAGAGTGTAAGAACAAATAATAGACAAAAGGAGAAATAAAAACAATATTTGACATACATAAATCCAAAGAAAATATGGCTGATGTAAGAAATTCCTCTAGAGTAATAACACTGAATGTTAATAGATTAAATGGACCAGTCAAGAGACACAGGTTGGCAGAATGGATAAGGAAATATGACCCATCTATATGCTGTCTACAAGAATCCCACCTTAGACTCAGGGATTCAAACAGGCTGAAAGTAAATGGCTGGAAAACAATATCACAAGCAAAAAACAACCAAAAAGGGCAGAAGTGGCTATGCTAATATTGGACAAAAAAGACTTTAAATGCAAAATTATTGTAAGAGACAAAAATGGACCCTATATATTAGTAAAAGGGGTAATCTTTCAAGAAGAAAGAACAATCATAAACATTTATGCACCTAATCAGGGTGCCTTAAAATACATGAGGCAAACACTGGAAAGATTAAGTGGAGACATAAATGCCTCTACAAGTATAGTGGGGAACTTTAATACACCATTATCACCATTAGACAGAATATCTCAACATAGAATCAATAAAGAAAGAAAGACTCTGAATAATACATTAGAAGATCTGGACCTAATAGATATATAGCGAACAGTACACCCAAATACAGAGGGATATATATTCTTCTCTAGTGCACATGGATAATACTCCAAGGTAGACCATGTGCTAGGCCACAGAAAAACTCTCAATGAATTCTGAAAGATTGAAAATACACAAAGTTTCTCTGATCACAATAGAATGAAATTGGAAATCATTAAGGGTCAGAGAACCAGATTAGGCACAAAGATATGGAAGCTAAACAACACACTCTTAGACAAACAGTGGGTCAAAGAGGAAATCTCAAAAGAAATCAGAAACTCCCTTGAAATCAATGAAAATGACAACATAACACCAAAATCTATGAGATGCAGTCAAAGCTGTACTGAGAGGGAAATTCATAGCCATAAATACATATACCAAAAAAGAAGAAAGAGCTAAAATTGAAGACCTAACTGCCCACCTCGAGGAATTGGAAAAACAACAACAAACTAATCTTTCTACTAAGGTAGTAGAAAGAAGGAAATAACAAAGATTAGAGCAGAAGTAAATGAAACAGTAAATAAGAAAGCACTAGAAAAAATAAACAAAACCAAAAGCTGCTTCTGCGAGACAATCAAATTGAGAAGCCCTTAGCCAGACTAACAAAGAAAAAGAGAGAGCAGATGCTAATACACAAAATAAGAAGAGAGGAAGGGGATATCACCACTGACTCATCAGAAATAAAGAGTATCATGAGAGGATAATTTGAAAATATATATGCCAACAAGAATGATTATCTAGAGGAAATGGACAAATTCCTAGAAACTCAGAAGCCACCTACGTTGATGAAAGAAGAAATTGATGATCTCAACATTCAAATTATAAGTAAAGCGAAAGACTTGATCATCAAAAACCTCCCGACTAAGATGAGCCCAGGACCAGATGGCTTCACAGGTGAATTCTACCAAACATTATGGAAAGCGCTAACACCAATCCTGCTTAAGCTCTTTAAAAAAATGGAAGTACAAGGAACATTGCCTAACTCATTCTATGATGCCAACATTACCCTAATAGCAAAGCCAAACAAAGATTCCACACAAAAGGAAAACTAGAGATCAATCTCTCTAATGAACCTAGATGCTAAAATCCTCTACAAAATATTTGCTAATTGCATGCAACAACATATCAAACGATTTTCACACCATGACCAAATGATTTTCATCCCATGTATGCAAGGATGGTTCAACATAAGAAAAACAACCAATGTAATACACCACATAAACAGATTGAAAGAAAAAAATCAGATGATCATCTCTATATATGCAAAAAAAGCATTTGACAAAATACAGCACTCTTTCCTGATAAAAACACTGCAAAAGATAGGAATAGAAGGAAACTTTCTGAACATGAAAAAGGGTATATATGAAAAACTCGAATCCAACATCATCTTCTGTGTTGAAATCCTAAAAGCTTTCCCTCTGAGATTGGGAACAAAACAAGGATGCCCACTATTACCAATCCTATTTAACATTGCCTTAGAGGTACTTGCTTGAGCACTGAGACAAGAAAAATATATAAAAGGAATCCAAGTTGGAAAGGAAGAAGTAAAAATTTCACTCTTTGCAGACAACATGATCCTATATATAGAAAACCCTGAGAAATCTACAACAAAGCTTCTAGAACTTATATAGGAGTTCAGCAAAGTCACAGGTTATAAGATCAATGCTCAAAAATCAGTAGCATTTCTGTACACCAATAATGAGCAATCTCAGGAGGAAATCAAGATTAAAAATACCATTTACAATAGTAAATGAAAGTATCAAATACCTAGGAATAAATTTAACTAAAGATGTAAAGGACTTATATACAGAAAACGACACAACACTGTTAAAGGAAATCA
>JAQZBX010004051.1:46309-62225 GCA_029593785.1 Cabassous unicinctus
CAGTTAAAAAAAAAAAAAAGATATCTCTCCTACCCAAACTAATCTACAGATTTAATGAAATCCCAGTAAAAATCAACACTATTTTTTAATTAATTGGAAAAACTAACTACAAAATTTATTTGGAAGGGTAAGAGGCCCCGAATCACCAAAGACATATTGAAAAGGAAAAATGAAGTTGGAGGTGTCACACTATCTGACTTTAAAACATACTACAATGCTACAGTGGTCAAAACTGCATGATATTGGTACAAGGATAGACACACTGACCAATAGAACTGAATTGAGTGTTCTGATATAGATCCTTACATATACAGTCATCTGGTATTTGACAAGGCCACCAAGCCAACTCAGTTGTGATAGAATGGCCTCTTCAACAAATGTTGCTTTGATAATTGGATATCCATATCCAAAAGAATGAGCAAGGAACACCATATCACACCTTATACAAAAATCAACTCAAGATGGATCAAAGATCTAAATATAAGAGCCAAGACCATAAAGAACTTGGAAGATAATGTAGCAAAGCATCTACAGGACCTTGTAATAGGAAATGGTTTCATGAACTTCACACCCAAAGCATGAGCAGCAAAAGAAAAAATAGATAAATGAGATCTCCTCAGATTAAAAACTTCTGCAACTCAAAGGACGTTACCAAGAAAATAAAAAGGCAGCCTACCCAATGGGAGAAAATATTTGGCAATCATATATCTGATAAGAGCTTAACATCCTGCACATATAATGAAATCCTACACCTCAAAAATAAAAAGACAAGTAAACCATTTAAAAAATGGGCTAGTGACCTGAAAAGACACTTCTCTGAGGAAGAAATACAAATGACTAAAAAACACAGGAAAAGATGCTCAACATCGCTAGCTAATAGAGAAATGCAAATCAAAAATACAATTAGACACCATCTTACACCCATTAGTTTGGCGGCTATTAAAAAACAGCAGACTATAAATGTTGGAAAGGATATGGAGAATGGGAATCCTCATCCACTGCTGGTGGGTTCATGGAATGGTCGAGCCACTGTGGAAGACAGTTTGGTGGTTCCTCAAAAAACTTACTATAGCTCTTCCTTATGATCCAGTGATTCCACTGATGGGTATATACCCAGAATAATTGAAAGCAAAAACACAAACAGATCTATCCACACCAATGTTCAAAAGGGCATTGTTCACTATTGCCAAAAGTTGGATTCAATCCAGATGCATATCAACAGATGAATGAATAAACAAAATGTGGTACATACATACAATGGAATATTACTCAGCTGTAAGAAGGAATAAAGTGTTAACCTATGTGATAACATGGATGAATCCTGAAGACCTTATGTTGAGTGAAGCAAGCCAGGCATTGAAGGATGAGCATTACATGACCTCACTGATATGAATTAAGGAAATTGAGCAGTCTCAGAGAGCTATTGTCTGTAAGATACATTTATAAAATATAGAAAGAGGAGAGAAGTTTGTAAGCCATCACCCATGTGGATATAATCTATGGTAAAGTGATAGAGAGTAGTTGTGTATTGAAGGGATTGTACATGATGGTAGTGATATTTTTGGGTTGGGTGGTGTAGGGCTGACAGGTGGGTAGATTGGGAAGGGTGGGTCAGAAAGTCCAGGATATTGGGGGAAGGGTTGAGAGAGGGACCCAGTGAACACCTGGGATTTGTGGGTTAGAGGTTGAAATTACAAAGGTGGGAATGCTCTTATGGCAAAATGACAAGGAAGGGTCACTGGTTTAGGGTATTGGTTGGGGGGGAATTCAGGAAGGGCACACCTAGAGCAGGCATCTAGGGAGTTTTTGTGTGTTCACCCTGTCATAATGTGTTATATCAGTGGGTGGAGACCCACATAATGAGCAGGAAGGAGTTGGACTCCCATCTTTGGGAGGACCGATTTCTTCAGAAATAGACAGGTGGGAGTCTGTCCAGAGCAAGGGTGGTCTCCTATAGCAAGACCATTTGTATGTAACTATGAATCTTGTTATCCAATGAGACAAGCCAGGGGGTCTCATGGACCCAGGAGGATGGGGTGGGAGGAATAGAATAGATCAAACAAGGTGTATTTAATGGTCAATAGAATTGTTCTTCATTACCATACAGTGATGGACTCAGGGCATGGTAAATATCATAAAAATTTATAAAAAGTGTACAGTCTAAAATGTGAACCATAGTGTAAAACATTGGCAATGTTTAGTAGCTATGTTTCACTATTTGTACATCAGTAATAACAATGTTACCATCCACATATAAAAAGGTATTAATATGGGGGGGAGGAAAGGGAGAAGATGTGGGTTTATGAGAGTCTCCTGTATTCTGTGTGTGATTTTGCTGTGACCTAAACTTTCTTTTAAAACAAAATGAAAAATAGTGAGACACTGGGGAATGAGACGGGGAAGGTGCCACAGTACAGACTGGTCACCAGATACTGCAGTGATGAAAGGCAAAAGGCCAAAAAAAATTTTTTTAATTATTTTTATTTTTTTAAATATCCCAATCTTTTAATTTTATTTTTAGTTTTTTTTTTAATTATGTATTTTATCTCTTACATTTAAACGTATCATTATTACTTCATTTTCCTAACAATTGTATTCAGCTATTGTAATGGCTTCATCTTTGAAGAAGCTTTGGATCACAGAAGGGTTACAACTGGGGTGGGGGAAGATCATTGGTATGGGGTGTGAAGGATGGGGGATGCATGTGAGGAAGTTCACCTGAACATAATTATAAGGTATATAAAAATGTTCAAATGTTCACAGGACATTGCCACAGTGGGTGGAGAATTAATAAATGAGAGAATACTGAATTCCCATCCTGGAGAGCTCTGTGACATTCTCTAAGGGAGCAGCAACAGTCCCCCAAGTGCAGGGGAAGTGACTGGTGAAGGAGGATGATCCACTGATGGGCACTTGATATTGCTGACTAGCCTTATGAGTCTTTGCTCTTGAAATTGAAACTTAGCCTATTGTTATGGGGTGCCTAAGGGTTGCCTCCTGAGTGCCTCCTTGTTGCTCAAATGTGGCCTCTCTCTAAGCCAAACTCAGCATATGAATGCATTACCTTCCTCCCAGCATGGCACATGACTCCCGGGGATAAGGTTCCCTGGCACCGAGGGATTGCTACCAAGTGCCAACTGGCAATGCAACTGGAATAAAATGGGGAAAAGGTAAAGACCAATGAGCTTATATGGCAGAGACTTCCAAATGAGTCAGGAGCTCATTCCAGAGGTGACGCTTATGCACATCTCAGTAGGATCTCATAGAATCCCAAAGTGGACCCTACCCCAAGTAGTGGGGCTCCTGAGGGCTCTGGAGACTCCCAGGTCTCATGTCAGTGTGGATAGCTCTGGAGTTTGGTGCCTTGACAGTGGGCCCTACTTTGGAGTTTGTTCTTCTGAGAGTGACAGAGTTGTACTCAACTGTCTTTCCTATACATGGCTCATCTGTCTCTTCTATTCAAACCTATACTTGTTGCTGGAGTTTGTAGGTGTACATCCAGAGACTTGAGTCTTTGGGCTGTCCATGTGCCAGCTGGGCCCAGAACCTTGGTGGAGTAGCACCTCCTACTCTACAGCTCATTGGACTCACCCAGGACAACTGGCAGGGAGATGATGATGGGCAACAGCCATACCAGGGAATGGAGAGAGTCTGCAGTGGTAGGCATGATAATCGCATCCATTTTCCCCATGGGATATAAGCCCCCTCTCAATTGGAGGTGGAATGGACATCATCATTCCAGACTCCTCAGGATGGGGTGAAGAACTATGGACTAGAGTGGACTTACTGGTATTCTAGTATAGACATATTGCAATTCAAGCAATGGAAGAAATTAGAACACTGATGTGGAGCCAGGGGCCACTGGAGGCTCTGGGGGCAGGGAGAAGAAAAAGCAGTTGTAATAGGGGGCTTTTTCAGAACTTGGGAATTGTCCTGAGTAACATTGCAATGATAGATATAGGCCATTTTATATCATTATATAGCATGCAGAACTGTGTAGGAGAGAGTGTGGTCTACAATGTGAACTATGGTCCATGCTTAATGGCAAAGTCCCAGGATGTGTTTATCAATTGCAATTAATGAAGGATGTTTATGTGGGAGGTTGTGGGAGGTGTGGGATGTGAGGCGTATGGGAATCCTTATATTTTTTGTGTAACATTTATGTAATCTAAGCATCCTTTTAAAAAAAATAAAAGATAAAAATAAATAAATAAATAAATAAATAAATAAATAAATAAATAAAATGGATAGTGTGTGTGCTCCAGGCTGGCCACTTGTGAGTTGGGGGAAGACGCCAAGGAGCGCCTGTCCTAGTCTCCCACGCCCAGCCTGATCCCTTCTCAGACACACACACACACACACACACACACACACACACACACGCGCGCGCGCGCGCGCGCGCGCGCGCCAAGCTCCCACCACCCTCAGCCCTTGCCGCTGCCTCCTCGGGCTGTCAAGGGATTGGTAATCTTCAGATGGCGCTGCTCGCCTTCCGGGCTCCTTCCCCAGAGCGAGCTCAGCCCCCCTTGATTTTTCCTTTGATAATCCAGCCCTCTCCTATCTGGGCTGCGGCAGCGGTGGCGGTGGCTGCGGCGGCAAGGGGCTGTGGGCCCCGTGTGGGAAGGGTGAAGAGCGATGAAGATTGTTGTTCTTTTAAAGGATGCCTTAGATTTCTCCTGCTGCCTCTTCTTTGAGCCTTTCTCCTAGAGACGTTGAACCAGAGTCATGGATGCAAAGGTTGGGGGGGAGCCTCCAGGAGCTCCAGCCAGCCAGGGAGACCCTCCTTTCTGTGGAGGGTAGGGGGATTTCCAGTGCCAAATCATTGGGAATGGGCTGTGGCAGGGAGAGGAGCCTGTGTCACCAGCTGAGGTCTGCAGGAGCTAGCTGTGTCTGTGGAGATGCCTGTCTCAAAGGGATATTGCTTCAGTTGATGTTCCCTCTGCTTGTTCTTTGAAGAACCTTAGCACTATCATTTTTTCTAGTTCAAAATGTCGGGAAAGGCTCCCCCTGGCTTAAACAAGAAGACTTCAAGGTCAACACTCTCTCTTCCATCAGATCCTGTGGACATTATTAGGAGCAAAAGGTGTTCTAGGAGAGTCAATATCAAGGTGGGGGGCCTCAACCAGTAAGTTCTGTGGATAAACATTGGACCAGCTACCAAGTACATGCTTGGGGAAGCTTCAAGACTGCAACACCCAAGAGAGCCTCCTGGAAATGTATGATGAGTATAATCTGAATGAGAATGAATATTTCTTTGATTGGCATCCAGGAGCCTTCACTTCCATTTTAATTTTCTACTGGTCAGGGAAACTCCACATCATGGAAGAAATGTGTGCTCTCTCATTTGGTCAAGAGCTTGATTGCTGGGGGATTGATGAGATTTATTTAGAGTCCTGCTTCCAAGCCAGATATTATCAAAAGAAAGAACAAATGAATGAAGAACTGAAGCATGATGTAGAGACATGAGAGCGTGGGAAAGAGAAGAGTTTGATAATGCCTGCTGCCCTGAGAAAAGGAAGAAACTATGGGACTTGCTGGAGAAACCGAACTGATCAGTAGTTGCAAATCAATGGGATATAAAAGGATTTGCAATGTAGCTTTGATTTTAGAGTAAAAAAAGACTGCAATCTACAAATTGTTCACCTTGAAACTTTGTCTAAAACTTTGGAATATCTTGGCCATCATGTCTATCCTATTCATCATACTCTCCACCATTGCTTTGTTGCTCAACACCCTACAGGTGTTGCAGGAAACAGACAATTCAGACAACCCAATGACAACCCCCAGTTAGCACATGTGGAGGCAGTGTGGATCACTTGGTTTACCATGGAGCACCTTTTATAGTTCCTATTCTCACCCAATAAATGGAAGTTCTTTGAAGGCCCACTGGGTGCCATTGATTTGCTGGCCATCTTACCTTGCTATGTCACCATTTTCCTGACAGAGTCCAACAAGAGTGTGCTGCAGTTCCAGAACATGAGGCGTGTGGTTCAGAACTTCTGAATCATGCATATCCTGAGAATCCTAAAACTCACCAGACATTCAACAGGCCTGCAGTCTCTGGGTTTCACCCTCAGACAGAGTTACAATGAATTGGGCTTCTTGATACTGTTTTTAGCAATGGGGATCATGATATTTTTAAACCTAGTATTTTTTGTTGAGAATGATGAAGATGCTACCAAGTTCACCAGTATCCCCACATCATTTTGGTGGGCCACCATCACCATTACTACTCTAGGTTATGGTGACATTTACCCTAAAACACTATTAGGGAATATCATGGGTGGCCTCTGCTTTATGGATGGTGTCCTGGTTACTGCCTTCCCCATCCCAATCATTGTAAACAATTTTTCTGAGATTTACAAGGAGCAGAAACACCAGGAGAAAGCAATGAAAAGGAAAGAGGCTCTGGAGCAGGTGAAGAGGAATAGAAGCATCATTCTATGAACTTACAGGTTGCCTTTTCTCAAAGTATGGAGCTGATAGATGTGCCTGTGGAGAAGGCAGGAGAGTCAGCCAACAGGAAGGACTCAGTGAAAGATAATCACCTGTCACTGAGCCAGTGGAAGTGCACCAGGAAGGCCCTGTCAGAAACAAGTGTCCAACAAGTCTTACTAGAATAAGTACAAGAAAGTTAGCCAAAAGGACTCCCACGAGCAGCTGAACAACACTTCTTCCTACAGCCCACAGAACCTGAGTGCCCAGAAATTGGAGATGCTATACAATGAAATCACCAAGACACAGCCTCCTTCTCACCTCAGTGTTCTCACCTAAACTCAGACTGCCAGGAGCAGTGAGAGAGACCATATGTATGTGAGGAAGAGATTAAGATGGAAGAGACCCCAGGAGCAGCTGGCCGTGGCACACTCTGACGTCATCGTGGACTTGAAGAGCATCTACATCATTGACAGCCTCACCAGCTGCACCACTGACTTCAAAGATGAAGAGATCACCCCTGCCACCACCCTCTGCTTCCCACTTGCAGATGAAGTTCCCCACTCACCTTACAAGGACAGAAGAGCACCAAAGAGCCCAGGACCCCCTTTTCTAACACTAGCCAGAGAGAAAGGGCTGGCTGTCTGGGATGCCACCTTGGCACATCCTCTGATTGACATGACTGTGAACCTGAAAGCTGGTGGTTCCCAAGGTGGCCCACAGTCCTCTGCAGATTGGCAATGTCCCCCAAAGCCCTAAGAGCTTGCTGAAAGACAGCAACCCCCTCAAGTCCAGATCCTTCAAAGTGAACTTTCAGGAGAACAGTGGCAGTGCACCACAGACCTTCCCAGCACAGCCAGGCCACTACCAGGAACCGCACTGACTTCTCACTCACCACCCCACAGCACATCAGCACCATCCTTTCAGAAGAAAACTCTCCCCAGGGAGATAGACCTTTGCTGGGCAAGGAGGTTTCAGCCCACTGTCAGGGATCTTTCAAAGGCTTATCCCCTCAGTTTCCCAAGCAAAAACCATTTCTTTTCTCTTCAAGAGAGAGGAGGAGCATCACAGAAATAGACACCGAGGAAGACAGTGTCTTCTCAGAGCTCTAAGGGGCGAGGTAGAACAAGCAGGCAGACTCCAACCAAAATTGCTTTGCAGATAAGCCTTGTGATGGAAGAGACCCTTTAAGAGAAGAGGCCTCTCTTGGCTCTTCCTTCCCCCAGAACATAGATCAAAACTGTAGGCAAGATATTTACCATGCTGCTGGTGACATAAAAAAGGACAATATTCAAGAAGGGTGCAACATGGAAAACCACTTGTTTGCCCCAGAGACTCATTCAGACCCAGGAGACATGGGTTATTTTCCCACATGTGAAAGCAGCATGTGACTAGTTACAAAAGTAATAATAAAAAACACAACATTTGTTTCTTAAAAAACACAGTTATTAATGCCTGTGGACTGAAAAATGGGAAGCTTCCCCATCCACCCCCCCCCCAAAGTACATAAAATGTTATTTGCATGGCATGAAGAGTTTAGTTTAAGCACTGTTTAAATAAAGAGTCAAGACTGCATTTTGTAACCAACAAACAATAATGGCTGAAGAACAGTGAACAAATAAAGAGAGCTCTATTAAGAACTAGAAAAAAATAGATATATTTATATATATATGAGTTAATATATGAAAAGCTTATTATTTTTTTAGATTATATTTTATATTCTACTTAATTTTCACATTCAGCTCTATTCATTTATAAACAACTTTTAGAGCACCTTTTAAAGTACTGTATACCTCTTGGAGAAATAACATTACTTATTTGTCTTTGGATATGAAATCAGTTACTCTATCCACCCTTATTTATTGAATGAATATTGTGTTTGAGGTCCTATACTACATTTCAGGAATATAAAATTAAAAACACATTGCAATCAAGAACTTTGTTGGCTACTAGGAAAAAACAAGCAAGCCCCAAATAAGTAGAAGCTGTTATAGGCTCAACAAAAACTCTCCCATCCAAACCTAATTATGGCACTGAGGACAGACCTCCAAAGAATTCCTAGTGTGATGCTGGATGGATGTGAAATGGCTTCAGGCCATCTCTGTGAACCCTCCAATCATAGTAACCGCGTGCAGATAAGTACCTAGACATGTGAAGAAAGGGGAAGAATGTGAGGAAAAAACAATAAAGGTAAGGAAAGCAATAGAAATGTAACAAGCATTTAATCATTACCATTAGATAGCCATGTAGGGAAGAGAGTCATGATGCATTTAGGGAGATTTAAAGAGTAATTGACATGGGTTTTGACAGTGGGCATAACTCCTTAATTTCAGAGAAAAAACTCATAAGACCCTCAGGTCTTTTAGGAATGGATATTAAAAAATGTTGAGGTTCCCTGTTTCAACAGCTTTGTAACCAGTGTTTGTTTGCACCCTCTAATTCAAGTACCCTGGTACATAATAAAAATACTCCATGAAAGTGACTTTAACATATCTGAACACATGATAGCCAGGACCCAAACTGGGATTTGGGAGCCAGTGGGAGTTCTTCCAGGTAACCTACAATCTGGGACATCGTTGAATATGCCTGGAAAAGCAGCCACTAAGCACTGAGCCACTTGGTAGTAAACTGAAACCCTAGTCTGTAACTGCAGGGGAGTGTCCACTAACATAATCCTCTGAAAGAAACCCCAGATTGATGAGAAAATATACCAAATGTAAGCTATAGACCATAGTTAATAATAATATTTTGATGATGTTCTTTCATAATCTGTAACAAATGTTCTACCACAATGCAAGGTGTTGGTGGAGGGGAGATGTATGGAAATTATGCATGTTATGCATGAATTTTTGCAAACTCACAATTTCTCTATTAAAAATATATATTTAAAAAACTTTCAGTTCTGTCCAGGCACTTAGAAAACAAATCCAGTGGTATCTCTCACATTATTGAGCTTGGGAGTTGCTTCTCTCTGTACAACAGAATGCACTGTCTGGTCTGGATGTTGGGCTAAGAAAGCTTCCGTCTACTCTGATCTGTTTTAGAAAAGAGAAATGTGCCCTGTGTGGTTTTTTTTTTAATATTTTATTTATTTTTAGAAGATACTTAGATTACATAAAATGTTACATTAAAAAAATATAAGGGATTCCCATATGAACCACACTTCACACCTTCCACTTTTCCCAACATTAACAACTTCTTTCATTAGTGTGGTACATTCATTGCAATTGATGAACACATTTTGGAGCATTGCCACTAAGCATGGATTATAGTTTACACTCTCCTCCACTCAACTTTTTAGGTTATGACAGGATATATAATGGCTTGTATCTGCTGTTGCAATGTCATTCATGACAATTCCAAGTCTTGAAAATGCCCCCATATTATACCTCTTTTTCCCTCTTTCTGACTTCAGCACCTCCAGTGGCCACTGTCTCCACATCAACAATATAATTTTTTCCATTGCTAGAATCCCAATAAGTCTATAGTAGAATACCAGGAAGTCCACTCTAGTCAATATTTTATTCCCCAATCCTGAGGATTCTGGGACGGTGATGCCCACTCCTCCTCTAATTGACAGGGGGTTTCAATCCCATATGCCTTTTTATGCTGCATTTACCCTGAGAAACTGCCAGGTTTGGAATGCTGGCTACCTGCAGAGGTTCAAGAGTGGGGCAATAGATCTGGATACTATGCTCAGTTTGATAACTGACTCACTCATCTTGGAAAATGATTTCCTTTCCCCAGAAATAAGTTTCTCCATATAAAAAGTAAGGATGCTAACAACAGTTTCTTGATGCATCTAATGCATCTTGTCATAAGGAATTGAAACCATATTTGCTATATAATATGATAACTTAGAAGGATCCTGTGAACTGTGAGTCAAGAAGATGACAATGAGTTCCTGGTGGCCATGATGATAATAAGAGACATTTACATAAGACTCACCAGGTGCCAAGCTCTGTTCTGAGATCTTCACCTCTTTGAAACTTTTGAGTGCAGTAACACACTCAAGGAGACTTTAAGGGAGAGACAGAATTTGAGCACAGGAACCCACCTCCAGAAGTTCTTCTCTGTTTTTCCCTAAATTATATGTTTAATGAAAAATTGCTATATTTAAGTTTTAGTTTTAGGCTTCCCAACCTATGCTGATACTTTGGAGAATACTCAGAAATTTAGCAATTAAGCACTTGATATTCTAATATCTTTAGGAGGCCTTAATTCTACAAAACTGTAAATAGAAACCAGTGTCACCTTGGTGCTTTAACAATTCCTATTTCACATGTGTGTAATGAATATCCTGATTTTGGATAAAGAGAGGAAGGGATGTTGGATACAAATATATTATTCAGAGAGAACTGGTGGAAGATGGTCTTCTGGTAAATATTAAGGGCCACCAATGGCACCAAGAAAGGGACAATTAGTATAAGGAATGTAATTGTGGGAGAACTAGTGGATATGATAAACTTTGCAACCTCTAGAGCTGGGGATATTTGCTTACTCAAACAGCTGAGTAAAACTTGACATGAATAAGGCCAACATATAAGATTTAATCTTAGGTATTATTTTCTGATTCACAAATGTTCACACAGGACAGTGTGTGGAGAGGGGTGGTAACCTAAAAATGTTTCTATCCTTCAACACAAGGAACCCTAAAATCTATAGGTCTAAGCATATCTACTCCAATCAATGTGTCATAGGATAATGGATAGATATTGTGAAGTATTTAAATGCTACTTAGAGGATAAAATGGTAGAGGAAGTCATAAAATCATCCATAAAATTCTGTTAAGAACTTTGCATGTCATTGATTACTTGAGCTTCCCAGTGGAAGCCCATAGCTGAACCTTACTCTGGGAGGGGAACACATAATTCCTACAGGAGTCATATAAAGTAATCTCAGTAATAAGTTACCTTTTTTATTGTGTTGAGTAGTTCTCACTTTGTCCTGAAGTGGAATAAGAACATAGAGAAGAAAATTGAACAAAAATGTAAATCCTTATCAGAGTCACTATTTGGGCATTGACATGGGAAAGGGTGATGTTGTTACCATCATGTCTGAGTATTGTGTATATCAAAATTAAGGAGGTAAAATTAAAAAATTATGTTGTGTGTCCACAATACTGCAAGAGAATACCCCATATTTTCAAAATTTCACAATGGCAATGGTATGATATAAAGTCACTTAGCAGCCATCTCTCATGAACCCACAGATGCTTTTTCTCTGGAAACACATGACACAGTTACCTTTACTCTGCTCCATGGTGACATTGATCCAAAATCGTTGGTGACAACTCATTGCAGATCCTTGAACTCATGCCTTCATCTCTATGTATTTGTGCTTCCTCCCTTGGAAAATAGAAATTAAAAAATAAAATGCTTTCTGGACATGCTCTATGGAAAAATTGAAATCATTTTTAAAGTCAGCAGACAGTGCATTAATAAAGCAACAACATGTCTCAGAAATGAAGCTGCTACAAACACCTTAGAAAGATGTCTTTGAAGTAAGATAATTAGGATCATAACTAGATAGCAATTGAAGGAACTCCCTCATTATATCCAACTTTAAAATCTTGGGAATTTCCCATAAGGCAGTATGTTACTTTAACCACAAGATTCCTTGGACATCTTCCAGATTTTGGAATACCTTCCAAATTTCTAGGAAATGTTGCAATAAAAAATGCTATATTTTTAACAAACCATATTTAGAGAAGCACAGCTTGGTAGGAGGTAAAGCTGTTCTTCTACCCCTGATGTCTAAACACATTTTATTACAAAGTTGTCAGTTTCCCTGAAGCATGGATGCCTGCGTGCTCTATAGTTAGCTAATGGGTTGTTTCCTTGGGATAACCTGCTCCACTAGGAAATTCTTATTAATACAATATGGCCAAAGAAGAATATTCTAGGAGATCAATGTATTGTCATCCCTAAAGTCATAAATTTCATCACTAGATACATAATATTTTAGACTATGAAATTTCAATAGGAATTCCAAAAATGCTCTCAAGGCTTTATTGAGCACATGTGCACAGTCCTTTACCCATCCATCCATCCATCCATCATTCCACACATCTTTCCATCTGTGATCTTCATTTAAATCTCAGTAATGATTTCTCCTTATTTTTAAACTAATTTCAAAGTTCTTAACACAGACTACAAGGATCAGTTGCAATAATTTCCCTTTGCTTATTTCTTCAGTTCTAGTTGCTCCAGTCTTGCTTAGTCTTTTATTTATGTTCATCACATTTCAATTTCTTCCCTATAATGAGACATTTTAGGCTACTCTATACTCATACTGGAATATTATTCTCACAGTGTGTCCTGTCTCTGTACTTCATTTCTCAGAAGCCTTGCCCAAACTGCCAGGAGGAAACAAATCCATCTTTAATGATGCTGTTTATTTTACTTCCTACTATGTAAGAACAATTGAAAAATCACATATCAAATTTTAATTCCTGCCTTCCACTCTAGTTTCTGAACTTGGTGGTGGCAGGAAATGAGAATATTTGGAAGATCTTATTTCTAGTACTGTGCAGAGTGTCTGACATGCAACAATTGCTCAATAAATATTGTTAATTGAAAGAATTACTTGAATTCCTCCATCCATATTGCTATTAAATCAACCAAAATTTACTTCACACTTGAAATACTTTATTATGAACTTATATAAAACTTAATAATATGACAACTTTCTGTAAATATGGTACTTCTTTAGTAAAGTCCATAAAGTCTGTGTCATGACTCCTAATCATTTTATGCCTCAATAACCAAAATCACTTACTGGATTAAATAAAATAATAAGTTATTAAAATATATTTAGCCATTATTATACAAAATATCATTCCACAGTCATTTCTTAAGTGCTTATCTTCTTCTAGTCACTAAATGGAAATGTGATGGTGAACTTATCTTCAGGTAGATCACACACACACACAAAAGAGAAAAAAGATTTGTAGCCAATGCAGTGCCACATAATATGTTACCATGTAAGAAAAAAAGCAGGCATTATTTAAGAGCAAAAGAGCTTCCTGAAGAAGAGAATATGTTTTGAGAGTTTTGAGAGAGAAATAAAAATTAGCCAACAATATGAGGAAAGGTAGAAAAGAAACACATAAGGGAAAAGAATTATAATGGACAAAAATACCAGGAAGGGAAAAGCATATTATATGTCATTAAGTAAGTTTGCAAGGCTGGGACTTAGAGTGGGCATGTGATGGTGTTCAGAAAGTCAGAAGTACAATCAGAGTGTGAGAGTCATAGAATGTTATTTGACATCATATTATATTAAATAAGCTCATCAACAATTTGAAGTAAAGTGGAAATATTGTAGCTTTTCCCTATTTTAATAGAAAGTTTATACCTCACTTCTTAGGAAATTAAGAGAGATGCTATTGTACTTAGGAGGCTTCAAAGCTATTGGTGATATTCTGTATCTTATGTTGGATATTTAATTATCATTATCATCTATATATGTATACATGGCAAATATGGATGAACAAATTAGAACTGCAGATAAATAAGTCATATTGAGTGCATGGAATTATCTCACCCACCTCCCAACATGACCATTAAGGAATATAAAGTTATTAACCAAAAATGATTAAAACAATGGGAGAAAGATGTTTTCTGGGAATGAGTTATAGATGCAAGGTGATAAAATAAAAATAAAAGTAAGCCTCAATGAGTTTGCCAAGCTAGTCAAAACTTTAAATGGAAATTAAATAGGATGGAAAAAGTCAAAAACATTTTGAAAAAGAGGAAAGAAGTGGAGGAACCTGTTGTACCATAATATGGAGACATCCTATAATTACAACTCAAAGTGTATGATATCAGGGGACATATAGGAAAATAGGCCAGTGGAAAGAAGGAATAGCCCTGAAACAGGAACACCCATGCATGATTTATGACCAGATTGGCACTGCAGATCAGTGGAGGAAGGACACATTTTTAAAATACTTAGTCCTGGGACAATTAGTTTGCATATAAAATTTAATTGTACATCTGTCTCAATATTACACAATAAAATTCAAGGTCACTTATATGCAAAAAGTTGAAGGAAAAAATATAAAGATATTATAAAGTAATATTGGTATTTATCATCATATGTTGTTTCTTCTTAAACAAGACACAGAAGTTAAGAGAACCCATGAATAAGACTGAGAAATTTATGACAGAAAAAATTAAGATCTGGTTAATGAAAAACAATATAAAGAGAGACACTAACTGATCAGAGAAGATTAACAACATATACCAATGGCAATGGACTTGTGTCCAGTGTATATTAATAACTTCTATAATTCAGTACAGACATATAATCTTTTAGGAAAATTGGGCAAGATAATTGAACAAATACTTCATAACAGAAGTCAGTTAGTAAAAGAAAGGTGCTCAGAATGAAATCTAAATTAAAACTGAAAGGCGATACAATTACATACCTACATACAAAATTTACCAAGATTTTAAAAGCTGCCAACTTGATGTGCAAAAATGATGTGAAGCATACATACTATCATACACTGACATTGGGATGACACAATGGTGTAACTGTTTAGAAGTCATTTTGGCATTTTGTAACAAAGTTGAATATCTGCATACAATATGGCCCAATGATTATGCCAACAACTTCCCTAGAGAAACCTGGGCATGTGTACACATTGATACACGCAAGAATACATGCATATGGGGGAATTGTGGGAAGATGGTGAAGTAGAAAGCTCCAGGAATCAGTACCTCAACCAGAAAAACTAACTATTAAACAGTGAGGAGCTGTTAGAATCAACTATTTCAAAATTCTGGATTCCAGTGGAACACTGTGCAGCAACCAGGGACTCCTTTATCTGTATATAATAGTCATCTTTGTTTCTTTTAACAATTTTAGACTTAAAATCTATTTTATTATATTATTATAGCTACTCCAGATCTCTTTTGTTTTATACTTGCATGGTATGATTTTTCTATTCTTTCACTACCAGCCTACTTATATCTTTTACTTATAAGGTGTGTCTTTTGTAAACAGCATATAGTTGGGAGAGGAGACCAAGATGGCATTGATCTAGGTGGATACTCACGATCCAGATCACTGGGGATGGCCAATTGTGGACAGGGTCCTGCCCGAGGGTCTGTGCTGTGGGTGCACGGAGTGAGAAGCTTGGGTCATCTAGCAGCAGGCAGATTGATGGCGTGGAGTGATCGGTGGAGATTCATGAGTTCTAAGCCTGCCTGTGGTGGTCAACACAGACGGCTGAGCCCCACCCACACAGAAAATGGCTGGCTGGAGCCACTGATCCTACATCCGTGACTCCTGCTGCCTGCCGGAGTGAGGGAGCATACTCTGAGAGAGGGAGTGCTCTGACAGAAGGTGGAGAGGGGTTTAACTTCTGTGGATTTGGCTGCCTGGATCCCCTCATAGATTTGGGGAGCAGATAAGCTGGCTCAAAACAGTGCCAGGCTGAGGGAAGAGGCAAAACTGCTGAGCAAACTTG
>JAQZBX010004052.1:0-62177 GCA_029593785.1 Cabassous unicinctus
CATATATTCAAGGCAGAAATTCCCCTACTAAGCTACCTTTCTAATTGGGTCAGTTAACTCTTCAGAAAGCTATTCAGTCACTTTCCCCCAGGCAGGGTTTACTCTCCTAGCACAGCAGGATTCAGCAGGCTGTATGAGCAGATCCTCTCTTCCCTCTCCTGGTCAGGTTGAGTTCCCTTTTGAAATTCAAATGGGATGCTTATGACTGAGTACACCACACAGAAATGATTTTCAAACCTCTTCTAGACCAACCCCACCTCCCAGGGGACCATAAATAGGCACTTGAAAACTTCTTAAGTGTTTCCCACTGCCTGACTCCCTTAGGGGAGTTGAAATTCTGATAGACCTCAGCACAGAACTATTAAACTGGCTGACTCCGCCTTCTCTCAAATCAAGCCTCTGTATCCCAGAGCAGTTAGGTAAATCAGGTCTCCTCAACAGATAGGCCTCTCCCCTCAGTCTGTTGCCACTTTGTGTCAGCTTCTGTGCTCCCCAAAGCTCTAAGGGGGTCCAGGCAACCAAACCCACAGAAAGGAAACCCATTTCCACCCTTTGCCAGAACCCTCCCACTCTTGGGGAATGCTCCCTCTCACTGGGTAGCTAGGGGGAGTCTGGACTCACCCTGGCCCTCTGCCCTGAGGATGGGTCTTAGCCATCCATATTTCCCAGGAACGGGGCTAAAAACTCACAGTTTTTTCTTGAGCAATCTGTATACCTATCCAGCTCCCTCCAGATTGATGCCCCAAAGCTCCCGCTCTGTGGCCTCCCAAAAAAGCTCACTTGGTCAGGATCCTGTCCCCAGTCAGCTGTCTTTTGTGAGAAAGATGGTGAGCATCCACTTAAAGTGATGCCATCTTGCCTTCCCCTCCCCCTTGCTTAGGTTTTGACATTTTGTATTTTCATTATATTTCATCTATATTAGTTTCTAATTTCCATTATGATTTCTTTTTTGACTCATTGTTTATTTAAGATTGTGTTCTTTAATTTCCACATAATTATGTTGCTGGATTGTATGTGGGTTCTTAGCTATGTTACATAGACGAATTTGAGTGCATTTCAGTTTAGTTAGGCCAGTAGTTTATTAGGAATGTGAGAGAAGAGAAAGAAAATAACAAACTATGGGTCCCAGGTATACTTGCATTTTGATCCAGGCAAAAAAGGGTAAAAAAGAGTAAAAAGGACTAATTTATCAACTACAAGTCCCCATTAGAGTTTACAAGAATCCAGGTCTACTTGTATGCAGGTCCAGGCCATGTGAGAAATTGCAAAAAATGGGCAAAACTTAAAAAAAAGGGTTGATTTAACTTATGTGCTTGCTTTTTGGACCATTGTTTGCCCCTCACCTTGTTAATGCTTGGAAAGGGAGTTTTAGCTGTTTGCAGTTTTGATTGGTTACCCCATCCATCAACTACTCAGATGCCCAATGACAGTGCCCCTTGTTAACAGCTAGGGCTTTTCCTTGATTCTGAACAAAATTCTGTTCTGAATGGGGATTGTCACAGGGTTCATCCAGCAGCCATCTTGTGGGGTCTCCATGGCCATGTTTTTCACAGCTATGGTTTTCTGCCAGGTCTCAGATTCATCTTTTTATTTCCTAATCTAGCCTGCCTCAATTGTAAATTTTCAAATTTTTCTTCTGTTCTTATTTCTAAATTAATTTCATTGAGTTTTGAGAACACTTTATGTATGATTTCAATTTTAAAAACCAAATTTATTGAGGCATGTTTTATAGCCTTCCATATGGTCTATCATGGAGAGTGTTCCATGTTACTTGAGAAGAAAGTGTATTTTTTTATGTTGTTTGGTGGAATGGTCTATAAATATGTTTTAGATCTAGTTGATCTTTAGTGTTGTTCGTCTTCTGTTTTCTTGTTAATCTTATACCTAATTCTTCTATCTGTCCTTAAAAGTGGGGTAATAAAGCCTCCAAATATTCTTGTTCATTTTTCTATTCTCCCTTCAATTCAGGCTCTTTTTTGTTTCATAGACTTGGGGGCTTTTCTTTTAGGTTAATATATATTTACAATTATTATATCTTCCTGAAAGGTTGACACATATCATTATAAAACATCTATATCTCTACTAATATAGTTTCTTAAGTGCATTTTTTTCTGACAATAGTAAAACCATTCCAGATTTTTGTATATGTATCTTTTCTTCATCATTTTATTTTCAACCTGTTTTGTACCTTTGAATATAAAGTGTATTTACTGTAGACAGCACATAGTTTGATCATGTTTTTTAATCTCTGTCTTTGGTTTGGAGTGCTTAATCAGTTCACATTTGATGTTGTTATTGATATTGTGGATTCCAGTTGCTATTTTACTTTTTATTTTCTAAATGCCTCATGTCATTTTTTTGTTCTTAGTCCCTCCATTACTGCCTTATGTACATGTATATAGATATTTTATAGTGTACAATTTTAATATCCTTGCCATTTCTTTTACTATATTCCTCATGTCTGCCATGGGTGTTGAAACTAACATCTTAATTAACAACAATCTAAATCACATTAATAACTTAATTTTAGTAGTACAAAAAAGAAGTCTTTGATCCTATATATATCAGTTCCCCTTCTCTTTTGTGTTGTTATATCATGCAAATTTTGCTTTATATACATTGTGTAGTCATCAAAAACCATCCATAATTTTTATTTCATGTAGTTTTTAAGTTAAATCAGATAGAATAAACAGAATTTGAAAAAAAAATTCTCTGACAAATGAGTAGACCAAGACTAAGTTGCTTCACAAGTGTATTATACCAATCATTCAAAGAAAACCTAATACAACCTTACAAAAACTCTTCCAAAATATTGGATTGGAGGGAATGTTATGAAATGTATTCTATGAAGACAACATCACCCTACTATTAAAGCCATATAAAAATACAACAATAAAAGCAATTTACAGACCAATGGGAATTCTGCACATGTGCATGATTGTTTTGTAAGTTCACAACTTCTTTGATAAAAGTATATTTTTAAAAATGCTTACTAATCAAATCCAAAAGCACACTGAAGGAATCATACATCATGATCAAGTAGATTTTATGCCATCTGTGAAAGGGAGGTTCTAAACAAGAAAATTAATCAGTGTAATACACCATATTAGTAAATCAAAGAAGAAAAATCACATGATCATCTCAATTGAACAACAAAAAGACATTTGACAAAATACAGCATCATTTCTTGATAAAAACACTATGAAAGATAGGAATAGAATGAACCTTTATCAAAAACCTAAAGTACATATATGAAAAACCCAAAGCTAAGATTTTATTCAATGGTGAATGACTCAAAGCATTCCTGCTGAGATTGGGAACAGGACAAGGATGCCCCCAGTCACCAGTGTTGTTCAAAATTGTGTTAGAAGTACTAGATAGAGGAATTAAGGTAGGAAAAGAAATAATGTCACCAAGGGAAAGGCCACTATTCACTGATGACTAGATTCCAGTACCTATAAAATCCCCCAAAATACAACAAAGCTACCAGAACTAATAATCAAATTCAGTAAAGTGATGGGATCGAAGTTTAAAATGCAAAATCAGTACCATTTCTGTGCACTACTAATGAGTAATCTGAGGAGGAATTCAGGGGAAAAAATCTATTTACTACAGTGCAAAAAAGAATCAAATATTGAGGAATAAACTTACTACAGAACATAAAGGACTTGTATTCAGAAAACTACAAAACTTGCTAACAGAAATGAAATAAGGCTGAAATAAAAGGAAGAGCATTCTTTGTTCATGGCTTGGAAGACTAAATATCTTTAAGATGTCAAATCTACCCAAATTGATGTAGAGATTCAATGCAATTTCAATAAAAATTCCAATAACCTTTTTGCAGAAATGCAAAAGCCAACTATAAAATTTATCTGTAAAGGTACAGGTCCCCAAATAGGCAGAAATATTTGGAAGACTCTCACTTCCTGACTTTAAAGCATATTACTTAGCTACAGTGGTGAAATCTCCATGTTACTGGAATAAAGTCAGATATTTTGACCAATGGAATTGAATTGAAATTTAAGAAATAGACTTTCACATCTGTGGTTAACTGATTTTTGTGAAACCTGTCAAGTCCACCTGGATTGGTAAGAACAGTCTATTGAACAAATGGTGCAGGGAGAATTGGATATCCATATCCAGAAACAGAAAGAAGACTGTTATCTCACAAATAATAACTCAAAATGGATCAAAGACCTAAGCATAAAACTTGGAACCATAAAAATCCTACAAGAAATAGAGGGAAACATCTTCAAGAACTTTTGGAAGGTGGTGGTTTCTTAAACCTTACACCTAAAACACAAACAATTAAAGAAAATTATAGATAAATGGGACCTCCTAAAATTTAAATAATTTTCCTTTTCAAAGGAATTTGTTAAGAAGTTGAAATGGCAGGCTACTTAATGAGAGAAATTATTGAAAAATCACTGACTTGATAAAGGTTTGATATTCATGTTATAATATATAAAGAGATCATACAACTCAAAGAGAAAAAGACAAACAAAAGAATTTAAAAATGAGTCAAAGACTTGAATAGACCTTTATCCAAGCAAGAAATACAAATGGCCAAAAACTCAAGAAAATATTTTCCACAACACTATATATTAGGGATCAAAATTAAAATATGTATTATTTCAAAGCTTATAGAATTGCCAGTAGAAGTTCTGAGAGGATGTGGAGAAATAGAACTCATTCATTTTTGGTGGGAATGTAGAATGGTGCAGTATATGTGGAAGCCAGTTTGGTGATTCCTCACGAAGGTAAATATAGAACTGCCATATTATTCTCAGGAATTCCACTACTAGGAAAATATTTAAAAGAACTGAACGTAGGCAAATGAACTGACATTTGCTTACTGATGTTCACAGCAGCATTTTTCAAAATTGCTAAAGATGGAAACAACCAATGTGTCCAACAACCAAAAATAGATAAACAAAATGTGGTATATACACATAATGGAATACTATTCAACTGTAAGAACAAATTAAGTCAAGATTCATATTACAACATGGCTGAACCTTGAGAACAATACATTGAGTGAAATAAGCCAGAAACAAAGGAAAAATATTGTGTGATCTGATTAATATGAACTAAATTCAATGAGTAAATTCATGGAGTTAAACTCAGGCATATAGGTTATAGGAGACAGAATTGTGTTTCAGAATGGGGACCTGATGGTTAATGTATGTAGACATTTTAAAAAAGTGATTGTAAAAGTGTGGAAATGAATAGAATTAATGATAACACATTATAGTGAGCATAATTAACACTGAAGTTTTGTACCTGTGATTGTGGCCGAAAGCGGCAGTCTAGTCATGTAAAAGTCAACTGAAAGAAAGCTAGGGAATAATCTATTTTCCAATAATTAATTTATCATTTCCATTTAAGGCCTCATCAGATGTCCCTTGAGCATTCATATTTATATCAACAGTCTTCAAAGCAGTCTAGGATTTTTTTCGTAGACTCATCAGAATTCTCCCAGACTATATCCATTACCCAATTCCAAAGCTATTTCCATATTTTAGTGTTTGCAATAGCTGCACCCCACTCTTGGTACCAAAAACTGTTCTCATGTCTTGGCTACCGAAACAAATACCATGCAATGGGTTATCCTGACCTGAACAATGAGAATTTACTGACTCACAGTTTGAGGCTAGGAGAAGTTAAAAAAAATGAGGTGTCTGTGAATCGAGGTTTTCTTCCTGAAAATTGGGGTTTGGGGACTGGGTCCTGATAATACTTGGTCATTGGCTCCTCTACTACCTCTCCTGGCTTCTCAATTCCATGGACTTACAGCTCCTGGCTGCTCCCTATGGCTTTCTATCTTTCTGGGATCTTCCTTCTAAATCCTTCAGTACAAGACTGATCCATCTTGATTCAGCTGGTTCCACCAAGCTAATATAAGCTCATCAAAAGGTCCCTTTTGCAAAGGTTGACAGCCACAAGAATGCATTAAGTTTAAGAACATATTTTTTCTTGGATAAAAATATCCAAACCAATATACCAATTACAAAATTAACAATGGATTTAAATAGACATTTCTGAATAGAAGGGATGCATTATCCAATGAGCACATGAAAAGATGTTCAACATCAGTGGTCATCAAAGACTTTCAAATATAATGGACAATGAGATACCACTCCACATCAACTAGGATAGCTGATGTAAAAGAAAAGAAAGGAAAATAGTAAATGTCAGTAAGCATATGGAGAAATTTTAAATTTTACACATATTCAGTGGGTTTGTAAATAAGTGTAGGCACTGTGGAAATCATTTTGGTACATTCTCAGTTCAATATAAAATTTCCATGTGACCTGGCAATCTTATATGCTGATTATATACAAAATATTTGAAATCCTGGAATCAAATTGATATTTCTGCATCAATCTTCAAAGCAGCATTATCCACAATTGCTGAAAGGTTAAAGCAAACTATTTGTCATTTGACAGATAAATGAAAAAACAAAATGTGATATCTAAACACAGTAGAAAAATATTCAGCTATAAAAAGGAATGAAGTTCTGTTATAGGCTACATCATGAATGGACCTTGAAGGTATGTTGAGTGAAATAAGCCACATACAAAAAGATCTCATTTACATTAAATACCTAGAAAAAGCACAATTGTAGAAACAGAAAGTTTATTACATTTTATTAGGGGCCAGGGAGTGAAGAGAATGGAGAGTTATTGCTTATTGTCTGCAGAGTTTCTGTTTGAAAGAATTAAAATGTTTGGATGATGGATCTTGGTGATGGTAATGTAGTATTGTGAATGTAATTGATACCACTGAATTTTATACCTGAAAACGATTATAGTAAATTTTGAGTTGCATATATGTATATAAAATAAAATTTTAAAAACATCAAGTCCAGTAATATATATTTTTTTTTAATTTTTATTTTATTTTATTTTTTAATTGTAAAATGATATATAATACATATGCATATATGTGCATTTGTTTACATAAATGTTATTTGTTATATATATATGTATACAATTTATAGAGGTGCCTAGATTACCCAAATATTACTAATGCATCATGACAAATTGGAGTGTATCCTAGTATTGTAATTGCTTTAATATTTGAAAATCAATAAATTAATATACTGTGTCTATGGAATAAAGGAAAAAATGATGTGAACATCTCAAGGTTTGGATAAAAAGGAGTTGGAAATGTCAACATCTTTTCACAATTTTATAAAAATTAAAACTCTCAGAAAATAATGAAGAAGAAAGGTTATCAATTTGATATGGCTTCTTAAATAAATAAAAACAAAAGTAAAGTATACTTAACACAAAAATAGTGAAAATGAATGTTTCTCCTCATAATTAGGCATAAAAAAGGATGTCCAATCTGAACATTTTACTGGATGTAAATGTTTGGAATATTAAAAATCAAGAGAAAGAAACAAGGCCACATTAAAAAGGCATATTGATTACGAATGAAGTTGAAAAGCTCTCTTTACTTGTATATGATATGCTTGTATACATATAAAACTAAATAATCTACAAAAAATTGAACGGACATAAAAGAATTAATTTGATAATCTATTACAAGGTCCATATACAACAACTGATTACATTTGTAGAATTTAACACAAAACATTGAAAGTGAAATTTGAAAAATATCATTTATATTCCCATCAGAAACGCTAATCATTCAGGGGGAAATTAGCAGCATCTGTAAAAGATCTGTGCACTTAAAATCATGAAATATTGCTAAAAGAAGTTAATGAAGGCTTAAGATATTGTGAAATATATCATGTTCATTCATCAGAAGGTTCAAAATGCCATCAGATTGTATGTGTCTGTCTGTATGTATTAACCACATTTTCTAGCTTCTGTAAATTGATTCTTTAACATCTATAGGTACTTTTAGGTAGACATGCCTACTTTACATCTGTTATTCTTGATAATTCTGCTCTGCCTGTTTACATGTAAGCAACATCCAACTGAGAAAGGCACTTTCAAATATAGTCAGTCAATTGCATGCTAGCATAGCTTTGCTCTGTCCTTGTTCACTTCCCTACAATACCACAATATGAAAAAAATATGCACTTCTGTCTTGTGCCCTGTGGCCATTCATGGTACAGTTTGCTGTGGCTTTGCATAGACATACAATGCCCTGCCCAGGGAACTGTGAGTATAATAAATCTTTAAAGCATTTCCAATCTGCCCCTCTCTCTTGATTTGCATCTTCCTTATATGTTTACACACAATAACTAAGTAAAACTGTGCACTTTTTGGGGGGAGGAAAACTCAGGTTTAATGCCCATCCTTTAATCTAAGACTACCTCTGATTTGAATTTCTGCTTTCTTTTTTTATGTTAATCATTTTTAAATTATTTTTTTTATTTTTAAAGAAAGCTTAGATTACATAAATGTTACACAAAAATATAAGGGTTTCCCATATGCCCCACTCCCTCCCCCTCCCACACTTACCCACATCAACAACACTCCACATTAGTGTGGTATGTTTGATACAATTGATGAACACATATTGAAGCATTGTTACTATGGATTACAGCTTACATTATAGTTTACACTCTGTCATGGACAATGTTGTATGTTATGATAAAATATACAATGGCCTGTATCCATCACTGTAATGTCATTCAGGACAACTCCAATGTCCTGAAAATGCCCCCATTATTACACCTATTCTTCTCTCTCCTATCCCTCAAAACCTCTCATGGTCACTGTCTTTATATCAATGTTAAGAGTTCTTTCATTATTATAATAAATAAATCTATAGTAAGATAATAATATATCTACTTTAGTCCATTGTTCATTCCCCAATCTTGAAGATTTGGGGATGATGATGCCCACTCAGTTTCTACTGGAGAAGTAGCATAGATCTCATGGGGTAGATGGATGGAACTATCTTACTTTCATTTGCAGACATTCTCTTTTCCTTGGGGTGGACATGCCCACTATCATCTTGTTATTGTGCTTCAACCAAAAGTCACAGCAGGATCTCATTGACTACCACACCAAACAGTACCTCAAATAATGGGGCTCCTAAGGGCTGTAGAGACATCCAGAAACTATAAGCAGGGTAGACAGCTCAAGAATATGGTACCCTGTCAGTGGGCCTTACTTTGGTAGAGTTAGACTCATTTATAGGTCCCCTACACCTGGCTCTTCTTTCCCTTTCATTTCTTAAGTCTATATTGAAATAACATGGTTTTAGATTAGACTAAACAGTTTTGAAGAAGAAAAGAAAGGTAGAGTATTTTTATTACCTGATTTTGTCTATTTCTCAAGCTCTGGTATTCATGACTGTATTATTTCCATCAACATAAACAAATGGATCAATAAATAGTCCAGAATAGATCCACATATTTATACTCAAATGGTTTTCAAAAAGAGACCCAAGAAAAATAAATAAGGAAAAGATAAATTTTGCTAAAAATTTATAGATAATCCATTTATAAAAAAGAAAATTAACCTCAAATGTTACTTGATGTTAAGCACAAAATTCACTAGAAAAGCGTTCTTGATCAAGATTTTACAGTAAAATTACACAACTTCTAGATAAAACAAAAAAGAAAATCTTCAAGAACTTGGAATAGGCAAAGACTTCTTATGTAGGACAAAGACCAAAAAGCATAAACAATGAAAGTAGGATTTTATACTATTGACTTCAGGAAAATTAATTAATTTTACAATTTAGTGAACACTATTAAGAATTTGAAAAAGGAAGCCCCAAACTGAAAATGTGTGTGTGTAGTATAAAAAAAACACTAGTTTTAAGAATATAAGAAACTGAAACTTAATAATTATTAGGACAAACAATCCAATTAAAATGTGCACATGATTTGAATAGACTCCTGCCAAAAGTTTCATAAGAATGTCCAGTGATATCATGAAAAGATGCTTACCATCGTTAGTCATCAAAGAAATTTAAAGTGAGACAAAATTTGCTATAATAGACACCCATTAGAACAGTTAAAATTGAAGACTGACAATACCAAGTGTTAATGAATATGTGAAGAATGGAATACTACTCACTGATGATAGTTAATAAAATGATTCAACAACTTTGGATGTTTGGGCAAATAATTATAAATTTAAATATGCACTCACCATATAATCCAGCAGCGGCACACCAGAGCATTTATTTAAGGGAAAGAAAACACATGTGAATACAAAGATCTATGCATGGATGTTAATAGCATTTTTATCTTTGTTATCCCCAAATTGTTAACAGTCTTAATACTTATCAACTAATGAATGGCTAATTGTATTTGGTATATTTATTTAGTGCAATACATCTCATCTTTAAAAAGAAACAGACTGATTTACAATACAGACATTATGGAAGAATCTTTAAATATGATGGTGGGTGAATGAAGACAACTCAAAGAATATACAGATATAACTTTTTTTGTGCTTCGCTTTACCGTGCTTTGCAGATATTATATTTTTTACAAATTGAAGTTTTGTGACAATCCTGTGTAAAGAAAGTCTATCAGCACCATTTTTCCAACAGAATGTGCTCACTTCATGTTTCTATGTCACATTTTGGTAATTCTCACAATATTTCAAGATTTTTCATTATTTTATAACAGTTACAGTTATCTATGATCAATAATATAATGTTACTGGTTTAATTGTTTTCGGGTGCCACAAACTGTGTCCATATAAAATGAAAAACTTAATATATAAGTGCATTTGAATGTTCCTAGAAAAGCCATTCCCCTTTCTGTTTCCCTTTCCTTGGGCTTGTCTATTCCCAGAAATGCAATAATATTGTAATTAGGTGAATAAAAAACCCTACAATGGACTCTAAGCATTCAAGAGTCACACACCTCTCATTTTAAATCAAAAGCTAGAAATGACTAAGCTTAGTGAGAATGGCATGTACAAACTGAGATAGGTCAAAATCTAAGCCTTCTGTGACAAACAGTTGCCAATGTCATAGATTCAAAGGAAAAATTTTTCACGCAAATTAAAACTGCTAATCTAGTGAGAACCAGAGTGATCAGAAAGCAAAACACTCTTTTTGCTGATATAAATTTCCAGTGGCCTGGTTAAAAGTTTAAACCAGCCACAACATTCCCTCAATCCAAAGCCTAATCCAGCACAAGGCCTTAAAACTTTTCAATTCTGTGAAGGCTGAGAGAGGTGGAGAAGCTGCAGAATAAACATCTGACATAAACAGAGGTTTGTTCTTGAAGTTTAGGGAAAGAAGCTATCTCCATAACACAAAACTGCAAAGTGAAGCAGCAAGTACTGATGGAGAAGCTGCAGCAAGTTATCCAGAAAGTGTAGATAAAAATCACTGAATGTAACTAGAGTAAACAACAGGTTTTCAATGTAGATGAAACAATCATGAAATGGAAGAAGATGCCATCTAGTACTTTCATAGGTAGAGAGGAGAATTCAATGCCTGCCTTCAAACTTCAAAGGACAGGCTTTCTTGTTAGTGACAAAGGATGCTGGTGATATTGAGTTGAAGCCAATGTTCATTTACAATAAGAAATCTTAGCTTATCTTTTCTGTCAATGCTCTATAACAAGAACAACAAAGCCTGGATGACAGCACATCAGGTTATGACATGGTTTATGGGATATTTTAAGCTCACCGTTGAGACATACTGCTCAGAAAAAAAGCTTTCTCTGTAAAACAGATTCCTTTTTCACAAAAAGTTTGCTTCCCGCTCATTGACTGTAAGCCTGGTCACCCAATAGCTCTGATGGAGATGCCAAATGAGATTTATGTTGTTTTCATTCCTTCCAACACAATATCCTTGCTTTAGCCCTTGAAGCAAAGAGTAATTTTGACATTCAAATCTTATTATTGAAGAAATATGTTTCAAAAGGATATACCTACCATGGATAGTGATTCCTCTAATACAACTGGGAAAACTAAATTGAAAACCTTCTGGAAAGGATTCAGCATTCTAGATATCATGAAGAACATTTGTGATTCATGGGAGGAGGTCAAAATATCAACATGAAGAGGACCTGAGAAGTAGTTGACTCTAAAAGTTGATTCCAACACTCAAGACGTCACTGGAGGAGGTAAATGCAGATGTGGTAGAAATAGCAAGAAAACTAGAATTAGAAGTGGGGTCTTAATAAGTGACTGAAATGCTCCAATCTCATGATGAAACTTGAATGTTTCAGGAGTTGCTTCTTATAGATGAACAAAGAAAATGGTTTAATAAGATGGAATCCATTATTGGTGTAGGTGTTGTGAACATTGTTGAAATAAAAACAAAGATTAAGAATATTATGTAAACTTACTTGATAAAGCAGTGGCAAGTGTAAGAGAATTGATTACAAGTTTGAAAGGAGATATACTTTGGGAAAATGATATCAAACAGCATCACATGCTAGAGAGAAATATTTTGTGACAGGAAGAGTCAATGTATGTGGCAAACTCCATTGTTGTCTTATTTTTAAAAATTACCATAGCCACTCCAAAATTCAGCAATGAACCCACCCTGATTACTCAGCAGTCATCAACATTGCAGCAAAATTTTCTACCAGCAAAAAGATTATGACTCACTGAAGGCTCTGGTGATGATAAACATTTTATATCTTAAAGTATTTTTAATTAAGGTATGTATAGTTTTTAGACATAATGGTGTATAAGTAATGGACTTTATTATAGTGCAAACACATTTTCTATGCACTGGGAAAAAAAAAATTATGTGACTTAATTTCAATATTCATTTTATTATAATGGTCTAGAAATTTTCTGAAGATATCTCTGAGGAATGTATACCTGCATATTCTATGTTTATAAATATGTAAATCAAAGAAGTTAAAGCTAATCTACAAATGCTAGGAATGAGGTCTGTGACTCCCTGGGTTTGCAGGAAGAATTGGATTGTCTGCACAGGACCTGAAGAAACATTGAGGGTAGATAAGAAAGTTCTATATTTTCTTTTGTGAATGCAATTACATATGTATATATATGTGTCAAAAATCATTGGACTGTACACATATTGGGTTCATTTTATGAAATGCCAATAACTCAATATTTTTCATATCATATATTTTCATTGCCTTTTGGAAAATAATTTCCATGGGATCAGTATAAATAATGTGGGCAGATAATGAGACATGTGATGATAAGCATACCAGGTATAGTACTCAAAGTAATGTTACAAATATCCCATGTTAACACAAACTATCACCACAGATGTCCAAATATCTCCTGGTGAATTCAACTTCCACATTGATAACCACCAGTGTGCAATTTCTTCCCTTAATGCAAAAATGTTTGATCTAATTGTCATTTATGAATATGGATTGAGCTTTAATTCATATCACAACCAATAACTGGTAAAGAGATTGAATTGGTAATCAAAAACTACCCCCACCACCACCCCCCAAATGCCTAGGACATATGGCCTCAAAGGGAAATTTTAACTAATATTCCAATAAGAATTAATACCAATCCTGCCCAGACCATTCCAAAAAACGGAAGAGGACTGAACATTTCCTAATGCAGTCTATGAGCCCCAAATCATCCTCATACCCAAAACAAATACAGATACAGATAACTTAAGAAAATCACAGACCAATATCTGTTATGAATATAGTTGTATAATCCTCAACAAACTATTAGAATACCAAATCCAATCGCCCATTAAAAGCATTATGCATCATAATCAAGTCGAATTTTTTCAAGGTATGCAAAGGTGGTTCATCAAAAGATAAACAATTAATGAGCTAAATCACATTAACAGAATAAAGGAAAAAAATGATCATCTCAATTGATGCAGAAAAGGCACTTGACAAAATCGAGACAAAATCCAGCACCTCTTCATGATAATAGTAATTGAAGAAAACTCCCATAGCATGATAAAGCACATATATATTTTTAAAAAACCTCACTGATAATCATGCTTAATGGTTAAAGACTTAAAGATTTCCCTCTAAGATTTTGAACAAGACAAATATGCTCAAAGACATTGTTGTTATTTAATATTGTGTAGAAAATTCTATCCAGAACAGTCAGGAAAGAAAAAAGAAATAAAAGGCATCCACATTGGAAAGGAAGGGGTAAAAATTTCTCTATTTGCAGATGACAAGATCCCAGACACAGAAAATCTTGAAAAATCCATAACAAGTTTCCTAGAACTAATAAATGAATTCAGCAAAGTGATAGGGTATAAGATTAACAATCAAAAGTCATTAATGTTTCTATACATCAGCAATGGAAAAATTGGAAAAAGAAATCAAGGAAAAATTTCATTCATAAAAGTAACTAAGATAATGAAGTATCTAGGAATGAATCTAAACAAGAATGTAAGGACCTTGTACACAGGAAATTACAAACACTGCTAAAAGAAAATGAAGATGACCTAAATAAATGAATGGATATTCTGTGTTGATATTCTATAAGGCAAAGCATCTTCAATGTGTTAATCTTACTCAACACAATTTGTATATTCAATGCAACCCCTGTCAAAATTCCAATAGCTTTCTTTGCAGAAATGGAAAAGCCAATCAATTATGTGGAAAGGTAAGTGATCTCAAATAGCCTAAGCCATCTTCAAAATAAGAACAAAGTTGAAGGACTCACACTTCCTCAACATAAATTTATTACCAAGCCACAGTAATCAAAATGGAAGTATGCTGGCACAAATACAATTATATATCAATGGAATCAACCTGATATCTCAGAAATCAACCCTCATTTGTATGGTCAACTGATTTTTGACAAGTGGGCAAAGAACTTTCCAATTGAAAGGATAGTATTTACAAAAAATGATGCTGGGAAAACAGGATGTTCATTTCCAAAATAATGAATGTTGATCCCTATCTCACAATTCATACAAAAATCAACTCAACATGGATCAAAGACATAAATATAAGAGGTGAGGCAGAACTACCAAACAGCTAGAAATAAATGTAGAGAAGCAGTTTCTCAGAACCTTGTGTTAGGTGATGATTTCTTAGCAGGTTGGCAGATTGTTCCTAAATATTCTGGATAGAATTGTAAATCAAAAAGATGGTCTAAAGGCTGCAAATTCCCAATAAAACAACCACCTGAAGGGCATGAAATGTTAACATGTGCCCTGAAAGAAAATCTTATATTGTATAACTGCAGACTTTAGGTTTGTGAAAACCAGACCCAAAGCCTCATTGTATGAGTGTCTGAATCACATTGTAAATTGAATTCTCCCATTGCACAGTGTCAGAGTCTGCTGTTAAAGTATTTTAGACTGGAACTATATTGGAACTCATAATTGGAATACAGACATATTTGTTTATAATGATGAGAGAGGAGATATTGAAACCCTAAATTTGCTGTCTTTGCTGATAAACCTGTAATGCCTACCCTGAGGAATCAGCAACCCAATCTCTAATCTGCCTTGAGGAAAGAGACATGCAACCACCTTCAGAAATTAACCCTGCTGAGTCTGATAAATCTTTTTACCACCTTTCCTGAGGAAGAAGCCCTTACACCTTTCTGAACATATAAGTCCTGTTTCACCAGATGAAACTACATAGAAATATCCGGAGATAATTTTCTTGAAAGACAATCCTAATTCTTCTCACCACACACCCCTACTAACTCTCTTTTCTTCCAGACCCATAATTAGACTGAATTCCCTTCAGGCCTCCAAAAAGCGAGGTACAAAATGTGACCCACAAGGATGTGCTCTACACTGCAATAGAATTCTAAGAATTTTCCAATTTATATAGACAGAAATCATGGGACTATTTGCAGGAATAGATAGCACGTGTGCATGATAACTGTGGAATGAACAAAAATGGGTCAGGCTGAATATATTGATATGGGGACAATAAGCAGAGATTTTTTTTAATGGTTTAACTTGAGGGGTTAGAAAGAACTTAAGAGTTTGACAGGGTGGTTGGCTGAAGCATGGACCAAAAGGTGGCTTACATTACCTGAAGTTGAAATGCCAGAACTGCCCTGGAATAATGTAGATGACAGAATCCCAAGGCTAAGAGAGATTGGAAGGTTAGAGGGGATTTTTCATATAATACCTGCTCATCCACCCTGAGAATGTGCAGAGGACACACCTTTTACCCAGACTGTGAGGAATACATTTGTAAGGCCAACTCCATCATCCTTGAAGAGCTCTATGGTTACTCATCAGGGTAGAATAGATATTACTGTGGGAACAGTCACCAATGAGTCTGGGTCATTATACATAATGGGGATCATCAGATCCCAGGTTGGTAGAGACCAAGTGACAGCTCTTAATTACCAAAGAAAAGGTGGGCTTGGCTACCACAATGGACAGGAGACTCAAAGCAGCATACCATATAGTCTGATTTTCAGAAATCTATAGCATTGTTTAGTACATCATGAGGAACCTAGACATAAAATAGATGAGCAGTCTACTAATTTTTTCCCTTATTTTTTATAAGAAGAAGATTTCTAGATCAAGTGAACAAAAGTCTAACTTGAATTACAAAAACAGAGCATCAATTCCCATACTTGAAACAGTTTAAAGACATAGAGCCCCTTGAATGAAGGTAAGGATGAGTCTTCTTGTTGAAGGATCTGCTATTTTGACAAAAAATGTATGTGGTTCATCTTCCTTCCAGCCTTTCCCAAAGAGACCTACCTTCCTTTACCAGGGTACTGTGCATTGTGGAAAAGGAAATGATATATTTCAGGAATTAAGAGACCCCAATTTGGAAGTAACATTAATTTTGAGACCCAAAATGTCACTCTGGTCCACTAGTCAAAGTATGGGCTTATGGAAGTCAGGTGAGTAATGGAGTTTTAGCTCAGGTCCATCTCACAGTGGGTGTAGAGGTTTTTCAGATCCAGCCTGTAGTTATTAGTCCAGAATATATAAATGGAATAAATACAATGAACAACTGGCAGTATCCCCACATTGGTTCCCCAACTTATGCAGTGAAGGCTTTTGTGGTAAGAAAGGCCTAGTGGAAGGCTTTCCGTAGCAAAAGAGTAATAAAAGGTAATATCACATTCCTAGAGGGTTTGCAGTGATCATTGCCACAATCAAGGATTTGAAGGATTCAAGGGTTAGAATTCCCACCATATCCCCATTCAACTGACCTATTTGGCCTGTGCAGAAAACAGTTGAATCTTGAAGGTTGACTATGGAGTATAATAAACTTAACCAGGAGGCAACTCTAATTCCAGCTGCTCTTCCAGATGTGTCATTGAACAAATCAAAACATCCTATGGTACTTGGTATGGAGCTATTGATCTGGAAAATGCTTTTTTACTTAATTGCTATTAGTAAAGACCACCAGAAATTCTGATTTCAGCCAGTCTACCCAGCAATACAGCTTCCCTGTCTTATTTCAAGGGGTATCACCTCTCCAGCCTTATCAGATTATCTAGTCTTCAATGACCTTGATCTTTTCTCCCTTTCAAAAAATTGCACTGGTCCATTATATTGATGATATGTTGATTGGTCCTAGTGAGCAAGAAGTAGCAATTACCCTGGACATATTGACATGTCAAAGGACTGGAGATAAATCAAAAAAAAATTCAATGTCCTTCCAGCTCACTGAAATTTCTAGATGTACAGTGATGTGCAGCATATTGAGATATCCCTTCTAAGATGAAGGATAAGCTGTTACATCTGTCCCCTCCTACAACCAAAAGAGAGACAGATTGCCTGGTTGGCCTATTTGGACTTTTGAGACAACATATTCTTCATCTGGGTGTGCTGCTCCAGCCCATTTACCAAGCGACCTGAAAAGCTGCTAGATTTTAGTGAGGCCTGGAACAAGTAGAGGCTCTGCAACAGGTCTAGGCTCTTGTGCAACGTGATGTGCCACTTAGCGTATATGATCCAGCAGATAAAATGGTGCTTGATGTGTCTGTTTCAAAGATATGTTGTCTGAGTCATATGGCAAACCACTATATATATAGGAAAGTCACAGCACATACCCTTAGGATTTTGGAGGAAATTCTGTCATCTCTGGAGATAACAACTCTCCTTTTGAGAAATAGTTTTTGGTGTGCTATTGAGACTTAGGAGAGACTGAAAGCTTAACAATGAGCTGCTAAGTTACCATGAGACCTGAGTTGTTTATCATGAACTGGGTATTCTCTGACTCACAAAAAACATAAATGTGAATGTGGACAACAGCACTCCATCATAAAATGAGAGTGTGATATATGAGATATTGCTCAAGCAAGCTAGTAATGAATAAATAAGTTATATAAGGAAATGACCTTAATGGCCAATGCCTCCACTCCTGCCACCTTATCTTCTCTTTCCCAACCCACAGCTAAAGCCTCCTGGTGACTTCCTTATGATCAATTGAATGAGGAAGACAAAAATCAGGCTTGGTTTACAGACAGTTCTGAATGATATACAGGTGCCATGCATAAGAGAGCAGCTACAATGTTAGTGTTGCTACTCCAGATCTTGTCTGGTTATTATTTGCATGGGGTATCTTTTTTCAACCTTTCACTTTTAACCTGATTTTATTCCTATGTCTGAGGTGATCCTCTTGTAGACAACATATAGGTGGCTCATAATTTTTATCCATTCTATCAGTCTATGTCTTTGATTGGGGGTTTCAAGCCTTTAACGTCCAATGTTATAATGATAAAAGAATTAATTTTTTCATCAATTTTATCCTTTGCCTTTCTGTTGTCATATCATACTATTTTCTGTTTTTTTTTTCCCTTGAATTTACTCTTTTTAATAATACTCATTTCTACACTCTCTTTCAAGTCTCATGCTCTTGTTTATTTTTTTCCTTTCAGAGTGCAGCATTCCCTATTGCACCTCTAGGAATTCTGGTCTTTGGTAGCATACTCTCTCAGTTTTTGTTTGGCTGTGGAGACTTTAAAATCACCCTCATTTTTGAAGTTTTGCTAGATAGAGAATTCTTTGCTGGGAAGTTTTCTATTTCAGTGCCTTAAATACATCATACCTCTGTCTTCTTGCTCCATGGTTTTTGATGAGAGGTCAGCACTTAATCTTATTGAGTTTCCCATGTATGTGATGCTTTGCTTTTCTCTTACTGCTTTCAGAATCCTCTCCTTATCTCTGACATTTGCTTTATTTCCTACAATATTTTTTCTACCCTTTTCCCATTCTCTTCCCCTTATGGGACACCAATAATGCAAATGTTTGGGCATTTTGCATTGTCATTCAATTCCCTGAGATGCTGTTCCATTTTGTCCTTTCTTATCTCTTTCTGTTCTCCAGTCTCTTCAAGATCTGATGTTCTCTTCTTGATATCATTAATTCTGTCCTTCATCAAATCAAATCTGCTGTTATGTGCCTCTAATGTCTTTTTATAATCTCAACAATTTTTTCTTACTTTCCCGAAAGCTTTATTTCTTTTTCTCTGCAGACTTTCAAATATTTCTTCATGCTCACCCAGTGTCTTCTTAATATCCTTTACCTCTTTAGTTTTATTTTCTTTCAGTTCTTTGAATTGATTTAGGATATTTGTGTGATTATAATTAATTAGTTTTCTTAAGTCCTGTACCTCTTCACTATATTTTTCTTTGGCTTGATCATCTCTTCTTGTTTCCTAGTATGGCTTGTAATGTTTTTCTGATGTCTAAGCATGTGGATATGTTGGTGAATTTATTCTGATGGTTAATTTCTCTCTCTTCCTTAGTGCTTTTTTCCTGGTTCTTCTTTTATTGTGGGTTCAACTCAATCTGAATCTTTAAAATTGCCAACTTAATTTATCAAAATGTGCCAGGGACTCACTAATGCAGAGTAGATTTTCTCCCAGCATTTTCAGTTGAGACAGACCTAAAAGTAGTTTTTCCTTGTAGTTTACTAGGCAGACAGGAGATGGCACTCAACAGTGAACCTTTCTAAGGAGATGTTTCTTTCAACATGCAATTCCTGGTGTTTCTGGTATTGGCAGAGCTGAGATTTAAAGTGGGATTTGTTTGCCAAATTCACTAAAGATAAATTACTCTATTCACTCTTCTGTATCCTCTCTTTTCCCAGGGAAGAAAACATCCTTTCCCCTCTCAGTCAACTGCAGTGGTCAACAGTTTAATCCAGGCTGCACAGCTTGAAGATGGTGGTTGGGTGCATTTCCCAGTTATTTAGTAACTCGTGGTTGTCATTTCTCTTCTTCATATCTTTGTTCCTTACATTACTGTCTGCTGGTCTTCTGACCCCCAAAATGTGTCCCCTGGACAGCTTTTGGCCTTTTCTCCATTGTTTATGTGAGAAAGATGAGCCCTTCCTTCTTACTCCAATGCCATCTTCCCAGAACTCCTTTTCATTATTTTTTGTATGAGTTAATAGGTTTAAGAAACTTTTATTCTTTCCTTTGACATAGGCTCAGAATTTACTCCTTCACTTCTTGGGCCAGTGCTGTCACAGCTAACATCTGGGAGACTGCAGCAGTTCTGCTGATGCTCACCATCCCCTTCAGCATGATACCCAGCCTTGCTTCTGCAGCTTGCAGTCCTGCCACCCCAATTTAGACCTCCTCAGCTATGCTGTAACTTTCCTTTCCTGTTAATTCTGTTTTCATTGTCATATCTGTTGCTGTGTCCGTAACTTTTCCCACTGCTTTGGCACTGTCTACCTGTGTACATCGTGTTGTTGATGTGATTATGGGAGATATTTATTGGCTGGCAGAAAAAGGCACCTTTCCCTCAAATGAAAATGACCACAACCATTTGATAGAAATATATATATATCATAGAATTATAAAATATTTTAGACTGTGGTAGGTTTCAAGGAGAAAAAATAAGCAAAACAAGGAAACAGAATGGAAAATGTGTGATTAAATGCCAACTAAGAAAAGTCTTCTGAGACGGTGATATTGGAGTGAAGATCTAGGAGAAAGGCAGGAATAAGCTAGGGAGGATTCTGGGGAAAATGTATCAGAGGCAAAAGAAACCTATCATTATTAAAAGCCTCAGACCGCAAGTCATCCAGTATGCTTAAAATACAGTCTAAGAGATTGAGATGTGACTCCCACAATATATGTTCAAGTCCTTACACATAATCTTGTGACTGTGACTATTTAGAAATACGGTAATTGAAGATGCATTCTCTAATAGAATTGCAAGAATTCACTGAGTACAAAGGCAGTGCCTAGTGAAGGAAGAGAGACCATTACACCAGGGCCTTGAAGTTGCTGATTATACATATGAACCTTTTCTTGTGAAATTGAAACTGAGACTAGTATTATAAATTGTCTAAGAATTACCTCCTGGAAGCTTCCTTGTTGCTCAAATGGGACCTATTTCTAAGCCAAACTCAGCATATTGATGCACTACATTTTCCCCAGCATGAGACATGACCCCTGGGGATGAGACTTCCTGGCACTGAGGGATTATTACCAAACCCCAATTAGCAATGCGTCTGGAAAAAGGCCTTTACCAAAAAGGTGAAAGGATAAATATAAATGAATTTTTATGGCTAAGAGATTTCAAAGTGAGTTGGGAGGTCATTCCACAGGTTACGCTTATGCAGGTATCAACAAGATCACATTGACTGTCACAGTATGCAATGCCTTAAACAGTGGGGCTCCTGAGGGCTCTAGAGACAGCCAGACACTATAAGTAGGTCAGACTTGTTCAGGAATTCAGCATTCTGTCAGTGGGCCTTACTTTGAATTTATGCACCCCAGTGTGACAGAGTTAGACTCATTTATAATTTCCTTACACATAGTTCTTTTGCCTCTTTTATTGGAAACTATAATTAGCATTATATTTGTTAAATATATGTCTCGGGGACTTAAATGTTTGGTTTGTTCATGTGCAAGTTAAGTCCTGAATCTCAGAAGGGTTGTGACCCCTACTCTCCAGACCACTGGACAAACCCAGGATAATTAACATGGAGATGATGATGGTCAACACCCATCCCAAGGAACAGGGAGTGTCTGCAACTGCAAACAAGATAGTTCCATCCATCTACCCCATGGGATCCAACCTCCCTCTCAATTAGAGGAAGAGTGTGCATCACCATCCCCAAATCCTCAAGTTTGAAAAATGAACAATGGACTAAATTAGACATTATTATCCTATTATAGACTTATTTTCTTCCAATAATGGAAGAAATTTTATCATTGATATGCAGGCAGTGGCCACCATAGGTTCTGATGGGAGGGAGAGGGAAAAATAAGTATAATATGGGGGTATTTTGGGGACATTGGAATTGTTCTGCATGACATTGCAATGACAGATACAGGTCATTATATATTTTGTCATAACCTACGAAATTGTGTGAGACAGAGAGTAAAGTATAATGCAAACTATAGTCCATGGTAGTAGCAATGCTTCAATATGTGTTCATCAATTGTAATTAGTGTACCACCTTATGAAAGATGTTGTTCAAGTGAGAAAGTGTGGAAGAGGGATGGGGTGAGGCATATGGGAATTCTTTATATATTTATGTAACATTTATGTAATCTAAAGCTTCATTAAAAAAATAAAAATAAAAGGAATAAAGATGTAATCAGTTAAGAAAAATACAAGCCAAATTATGCTGGGTCTTAATCTAAATAGACTGCTGTCCTTATAAAAAGGAAATTTGGACACACAGAAACACAGAAAAAAAGTCTATATGAAGAGGAGGCAGAGATTGGAGTTATGACGACATGAGCCAAGAAACCAAGTAACTAATCACTAGAATCTAAGAAGAGACAAAGAAAGAAAATATTCTAGAGCCATTAGAGGAGCATGGTTCTGCTGGCAATTTCTTTTCAGAATTTTAGCCTGTAAAACTGTGAAACCATAAATTTGTGTTCTTTTAAGCCATCCAGTTTATGATTATTTTGAATGGCATTACTAGGAAACTAATAAAAACAGCAAGATGACCAGAAGTTTTAGTTTGGGAGATCGAGAGGTATAGGAATGTATTTAAGGAGGCCAAATCACAGAATTCCTACAATTTATGATTTTAATAAATAAGCTTTTTATCTGAATGTGATTAAAAATTCTGTTCTGTGCACATGTGTGGCATATCAGTATCTGTATGGACACTGTTATAAGAGATGATTGGTTGGGAAATAGGAAATCAGGAAACTAGCTAGGAGGCTATTTTCATAGTGCAGTCAAGATTAATGGTGACTTGGGCTACAGCGGTTAGTTTATTGATGCTTTATGGAACTGAAGTTTACAGAAAATTCCAATTACTCAGATGTGAGATGTAAAAAGCAGCAGTCAAAAATGTAGCTTTCAGTTTGACCTATGCCACTTGAAACCTGAATTGCCATATATAAGATTGGGAAGATTGTGGGAATTTTTTTTTTTTTGAGGGAAGTATGTTAAATCAAATGCAATAGGAGATGTAGGAGAAACTTTTGTTCCTTCCTTGTTTTTTAAGCTATTGGTGAACATTTGGGGACACCAACTGTTTTGTTAAAGAAGGATGGCAAATAACTAATAGGAAAGTCTTTGTAGCATTCATGAGGCCTATCAGCAAATCATTAAGGATCGTATTATTGAGAAATTTACTAAGAATGAGTTACAACAAGTTCTGGACAGAGAATTCATTTCAGTTAGCATATAGGTCTGTGGATTTGACTCGCAAAATCCAAAGCCAAGGCAAATCCCAGCTTATACGAGTACATTAAATAAACATAACACAAATGTAACAAGGGAAAATCTATATGATTTTCTAATGGATATACAAAAGATTCACCTTTAGTATGAATACATGTTCCTGCATAGGAGGTGTGTGCAGTCTGTCTAAGCAGCAGATGTACTTACAGACTGGAGGAAGAATAACTCATTCTCCTCTAATTATATATGACCAGTAAAATCTCCATAGAATCATGGGCAAATGTTATGGTTCAACAAGGTTCAATAGTAGGGACTGCCTCCAATTGGTTCATTGCTGGGACCAACATTTATGGAGAAGAATAAAACAAATATCCCTGTGTGTTAATATGCATATTCTTATTCAAAAGAAATCAGGTTTTTTTGCATTAAAGAATTCCCAGTTGGATGCTTTCATTTGGAAGTCTGAAATAACTCAACAGGACTTTATGTTAGATTTGTTATAACTCTGGGAATGTGAGATCCTGTGTTACCAAAAATTAAGAGTGAAGCGGCAACAATGGGATCAGAACAGCTTCATTCTGTTTCATCATTAATCTAAAAAAGTCCCTGGGTCATGTATACATAAAAGAATTTGCAAAAGGACTATATCAAACTAATTATATATACCCTAACTATAGGATGCCTTGCCTGCAGTGCACAACTACCCTGAAATTGAAGTGGCAGAGTGTGGCCAAACAGCCATAATAGGCATTGAATTTAGGTCCTCTTTTGAATACACTTAAATATATCAGTTTTGCCATTGATTCCTCCCTATCAAGCTGCCAACATTTTTTCTTTTATTTTCTAATAAAAGGAAGGTCTTTTTAATTCCCTCTGTCAAAAGGAAATTCCTCCAATCTTATAGTCATCTCTTTTGCATTCATGATTGCTCTCAGTTCAGTTTTAACATAATATATAAGTTGCCAAATTATTTACACAAGTACTAGTTATCCAAACCTAATAAATTTAGCCACACCTCTGTTGCGTCTTGAATTTTAAAGGAGTTCCTACTTTAAGCTGGACTATCCATGCACATTTCTGTTAAAGTCTCAGCAACATCCCATGAGAAGTCACTCAGTCCATAACAGTAAAGTAATTTCACCAGGATCTTAAGGAAACTGTGACTTTTAAGAGAGAGAGAGAGAGAGAGAGAGAGAGAGAGAGAGGAATATATTCCTCCTTTTTTCTATGACGACACACTATGTTATATTCAAGAAAAATCATGCCACCATCAATTTATTATCATATCTAGATTTACATAGTCTCATCCATACAAGACCAGGTAAACCATGCTATCCACAAATCTCATTCAGCTTAAATATATCATGAGTTCAGCACAATTTTCCCAAAATATCTCAGCTGGACGTAGAGTGAAATCCCACCCTTTTACTTGTGTTTCAAGGACATTTTTCTTATCTAATAAGAAGAAATTAGAGTTACCATGATTTCATGAAATTTATCATTCTACAAAAACATATTCAAGAAAAAGACTAGCTTAAAATGAATGAGAAATTCTGAAAATTTATTTTTTTAACTTTATCAATTTCTTACTGTCTTGTCCAAAATAAGCATAATTTTTGTAAGACTTAGTGAGAAACACACTATTTCAAAAAAGACAGAATTTTTTTCTTTGTTAAAAAGCAATTTTATTGAGTTATATTCATATATCATACAATCTATCTAAAGTGTACAATTGTTTTTGGTTTTATCACAGAGTTGTGCATTCATCACCACAATTATTTTAGCGAATTTTAATTAATCAAAAGTAAAAAACCTACTCCTCAACAGCCACCTCTCAAACCTTTTACACTTCCCCTGCCTTGCATAAAATCTAATCTAATTCCAGCAAGACTTAATTTGAGTTTCACAGTTGTTCCTACAGTACAGATATAATACTAATATTCAATCTATTTTGTGAAGACAATTAGTTTAATTTAGTGATGAAATATTAAATAAATAGGTGATTTTCAAGTATCTAAAATAAGCAATTGTTTTAGGTTTAAAGTTTTACTTAATTTTATGTATTTAATTTAGCAATCGAATGTTGTTTTTATACAATGGGAGTTATATTTGATTCATTCATATCACATAAACTCTGCTATAGAGAATAAAACAAAAATCAAATATCAAATATGTGCATTATTACTTCATTTCATGTTCAAGATTGTATGGATTTTCCTACTGTCAAAATCTAATTGGGGCAGTCGAGTGAGCGCAGGCTAAAGGTGCGTGCTCGCCGGCCCCACCTTGCAGTCCGGGTGGAGCCCCGAGGCTCCTGGCGGTCCCCACTTCATCTGGCCGTCCCCACTTCACCTAGCCGCCATGGGCCTCTGTTGCCTAGCGCTGTGCCCGGCCGTGGCGCTGCCTCCGATGTGCTGGAACTCACGGACAATGACTTCGAGACTCACGTAGACGACATGGGCTCTGTGGGCCTCCTGCTGGTCGAGTTTTTCGCCCCCTCGTGTGGACACTGCAAGAGGCTTGCCCCTGAATAGGAAGCTGCAACTACCAGATTAAAAGGAATAGTCCCGTTAGCAAAGGTTGATTGCACTGAACACATACAACTGTAATAAGTATGGGGTCAGTGGATATCCAACCCTGAAGATATTTAGAGATGGTGAAGAAGCAGTTGCTTACGATGGGCCTAGGACTGCAGATGGAATTGTCAGCCACTTGAAGAAGTAGGCAGGACCAGCTTCAGTTCCTGTCAGGACGGAGGAAGAATTTGAAAAATTCATTAGTGAGAAAGACCCCTCTGTGGTGGTATTTTTCAAGGTTTTATTCAGTGAAGCTCACTCTGAGTTCTTAAAAGCAGCCAGCAACTTGAGGGATAACTACCGATTTGCACACACCAATGTGGAGTCTCTGGTCAAAAAGTATGTTGATAATGGAGAGGGAATCACCTTGTGTGATGGTTAGGCTAATGTGTCAACTTGGCCAGGTAATTGTGTCCAAGTGTTAGATCCAGCAAGCAGTAGGCTAATTGTAGTACAAGAGAATTTATAGACTTTGATCACCAGTGAGTTTATTGCATGGATGGCTGATTACATCTGCATCAATCAGGGAGGTTGCTTTTATCCAATAAGTTGAATGCCTTAAAAGGGGAAGTGATTTCAACATTCAGAGAGAATTTCCCAGCTCGTACTTTGGACAGTCAACTTCTCCCAGAAACTCATCAAGGACATTTCATCGGACTTTCATGGCTGCCCCTGGCTTGCAGCCTGCCTGCAGAATCTGGACTTGTGCATCCCCACAGTCACATGAAAGACTCTTATAAATCCTCATATTATTGACAGATATCTCCTTTTGATTCTGTTTCCCGAGAAAACCCTGACTAATACACCTTGTTTTGTCCTTCACATCTGATTAACAAGTTTGAGGACAAGACAGTGGCATATTCAGAACAGAAAATGACCAGTGGCAAGATAAAAAATTTATCCAGGAAAACATTTTTGGTATCTGTCTTCACATGAAAGAAGATAATAAAGATTTAATTCAGGGCAAGGATTTACTTCTGGCTTATTATGATGTGGACTATGAAAAGAATACTAAAGGTTCCAACTACTGGAGAAACAGGGTGATGATGGTGGCAAAGAAATTCCTGGATGCTGGGCATAAACTCAACTTTGCTGTAGCTAGCCACAAAATCTTTAGCTATGAGCTTTCCAATTTTGTCTTGGAAAGCACTGCTGGAGAGATTCCTGTTGTTGCCATCAGAACTGCTAAAGTAGAGAAGTTTGTCATGCAGGAGGAGTTCTCATGTGATGGTAAAGCTCTTGAGAGTTTCTTGCAAGATTACTTTTATGGCAACTTGAAGAGATACCTGAAGTCTGAGCCTATCCCAGAGAGCAACATTGGACTTGTGAAGGTAGTAGTGGCAGAGAATTTTGATGAAATAGTGAACAATGAAAATAAAGATGTGCTGATTGAATTTTATACCCCTCGGTGTAGTCACTGTAAGAATCTGAGAAGCATAAAGAACTGGGAGAGAAGCTCAGCAAAGATCCAAATATTGTCATAGCCAAGATGGATGCTGCAGCCAATGATGTGCCTTCACCATATGATGTCAGAGGTTTTCCTACCATCTACTTCTTTCCAGCGGACAAGAAGCTAAACCCAAAGAAATATGAAGATGGCAATGAATTAAGTGATTTTATTAGCTACCTGCACTGAGAGGATACAAACCCCCAAATTCAAAAAGAAAAACCCAAGAAGAAGAAGAAGGCACAGGAGGAACTCTAAAACAGCAGCCAAATATCACTTGTAAAAGGACTTTTTCAACAGATATGGCAAAACTGTTGGGGAGGACAGGGACTCACATGAGATTTCTACCTCTGAGGACTGAGAGGACAGAATGAATATAATCTGAATTATGTTCAATTTTCTCGAAACTCTTTCTTAGCTTCACTATTTATGGAAACATCAGGACCAGTTTATGTTTTGTTTTGGGAAAAAGTTTATGTTGGTGGGATGGTTGTGGGAGTGGGGGGAATTGAGTTGGGAGTTATTTTCTATTTTTTTGTGCATTTGGAGCAGTGACAATAAATAGGCCCCCTTTAAAAAAATCTAATTGGGGGATATTTGAACAAGAACTATTATGAATATGTCTGTAAAGTTGTAGAAGATATATATTGAGACATTACTGAGATTTGAAAACTGTGCTTGATCTTAAAGCATGTTATCTCAAAGTGCTTATAACCTCTAGCTTTTAAGGCAAAGTTACATAAGGATGATGTTATATTTTAATTAATCTTTGAAAATGGCTACTGGATCAATGACAGCCCAGAGGAAGAAAGAAGAATATGTCTTTGAATAATATAAGACATTCACTAGTGATGTGATCACTGCCCTTAGTCATAAAGAAAGGACAGAATGTGGCTAAGAGGAAGAGAGAGGATATTGGCTGCTCGAGGGTGAATAGTCAGGAAATGCAGCAAGTAGTTGGATATTGCCTGTTACAAGAGAACACAAAGAAATGTGAACACCAGATTCAGGGATATTTTTAGGAAGCTATAGGAAAGCACAGAGTTGAGGAATATTATGGAGAAAGGTATACATTATTGCAGACTTAAGGTAAAGAAATAAGAGGAATATCTACAGATAGTTTGATATAAAAATAAAATAAGCATATATAGATATAAGTGGTATAGATAATAAAGATGTTATAGAAGTCAGATAAAGATAAATATAGGTATAGATATAGGTACAGCTCTGTCTATATATATGAACATAAGTTAATGTGGCCATAGGTCCCAATTTACATAAGACAGGTCCAGAATATACTCACACCAGTGTAATTATTAACTAGTCTCTTTTTTACTCTCAAAATTTTTATATTTAGATTGTAAATTTTTATAATCCCAAAGGATAGAGATATGCATAACTTTAGGTATATGTATATGTGTGCATCCACACGAGTATGTAAATTGGCAAATATACATTGGTTGGTCTACATTATATAGCTAGATATCTAGATATAGTTATTTTTCTATGAGTTAGCACAATTTTCCTATTAATACAATGTAAGTAAAGTGAAAATCAATTTTGTCAATATTGTGTGAGCGGTAAACATTTTTTATGACATAAAAGCTTTCTGAGTGCTCCTTTAACCTCTGTGTTTCACAAGCTGTAGATGATGGAGTTTAACATTGGGGTAATAACCCCATACAAGATTGAGATGAGCCTATCTCAGGCTGAGGAATGACGGCTAGAGGAAGGACAGATACATGCAAATATTGCTGTGCCATAAAAACGATAGACCCCAAAGAGGTGGGAAGCGTATGTGGAGAAGGTTTTGCACTTCCCTTCCGCTGACTGGATCTTTAGGATGGTGGATATGATGTAGATGTAAGAGATAAAGGTGATCAGAAAGGCAATGATTCCCAAGAAACCTCCTTCCACTAAAACAAGCATTTCTGCCACATACATGGAAGAACAGGAGAGCGCCACCACTGGCAGGATGTCACAATAATACTGGTTAACCTAGTTAGACTTACAGAAAGACAGGTGGAAGGTGAACACCATATGAAGAAGGGAATGAAGAAACCCTGCTGCCCAGGTTCCAGCTGTCAGCTGTATACAACGCACCTTAGTCATGATGAGGGTGTAACTCAGGGAGAAACAGATGGCCACAATATTGGTCATAACCCATGACAGCGAGAAGGAAGAACTCGACCCCTGCCAGAGCCACCAGAAAATAAAGCTACAAAGCACAACCAACAAAAGAAATACTTTGCTTCTCAGTCAGGAGGTTCTCAAGCATCTTGAGAAAAGTAGCTGTTGGGCAGAATATGTCTAAGAGGGACAAATTTGCCAAGAAACAATACATGGGTGTACACAGTTTTTCTCAGTTCCAATGGCGAGGAGAATGGTACCGTTTCCCATCAAGGTGACCTGACAGATGACAGCAAAAAGCACAAATAGAGGATAGTGCACCTCGGGTAGATCAGAGAGCCTTATGAGGATAAATTCATTCATGATAGTGAGATTGTCAACTTTCATATCCTTTCTTCACAAGACTCTTTCTGGAGCAAATGAAACCAACACAGGTTAAGATAAAAACAAAACAAACAAACAAAAAGAAAAACAAAACAAAACATTAGAGCCTAGTGATGAGAAACACTTGGAAAATAGTTTGGGTATGGGTGATAATGAATTGTGTTAGCCCTAATTTAATACCAAATTTCAATTACTAGAATTATGAATAAAAACGTCTAATGCATTTATTATATTTCTTGGAATATTCTCACTCTGTTCTATAACAAGAAACCATTGTTGATCCTGTATTTATATATGAACATTAACATATTATATTCTCAAAAATCATACCTTAATATAATTAAATACAAATTTAAAACAAAATTTAGCCTATATAATATAAATAAAACCTAGTCGATAACCTGTGCATGTGACCCCAAGAAGAAACAGATATATTTGTGTATATATGCAATTCCTTTTTCCCTTAAAACTTAAATATTTGACAATATGGGGTATCTAATTCATATACGGTCTCATTTACCCTTGTTTTATTTTCTAAATATATTTTAGTTTAACATAATAGCCAAAGTCATCAGAATGTTTATGATTATTTACAGAAAGCTTTAATTTAATAGAAGGTATGTGATTGATACTTATGTAGATATTTTTGTGCCACTTTAAAAACTAATTTTTGTTTGTTTAAAGTACCTTTATGTTCCCCCCTTTTTTTTTCTTTCTTCATATAGAAATATTATGCCAATATGTGTGTCATAAAGAATGGTGCATAGAAGATGGTGTTGATAATAAAGATTTTAAAAAAAGGAGAACACATAAAATAATTTAAAATCCATAGGCAGAAAATTTGGAGTTCAATTATCAATGGTACAAAAAGATAAGCAACGCAGGAAAAAATCACAAGAGGGTTCTTTAAAAGATGATTTTCTTTTCATACTTATAAGTGTATTTTCACCTAACATTAACTGTTTGGCATATATAAAGAAAGGAAAAGAAAAAGAAAAGGAACAACAAAACAGAGTTTTTGATGTAGTTTTTCATAAAAGGGGAACGCAAATAAATTTATTGAAAAATGTGAAATAATGCACGGAATGATTGTTTCCACTTAAGCAAGATGTGAATGATATATGCATACACACATGCAAACAGAGATGATACACTACAAACTTGGGGAATAAAAACTAATTTGTTCTATGTAAAAAAAAATCAAATGTTCATGATAGAAAAGTCAAACTATAATTATGTTTAGAAAATAAAATGCAAAAATCAGTTTCTATGGTTCCCCTACACTATACCCACCCCTCACTTCTTTCACCTGGTAGAAATTCTTTATTATTTCTTGACTCAGATAAACTATAGAGCATTAATAATGAAAAGTACATATAACAGTTTCTTTAAACAGAAGGCTTCAATATATTCTGGCCCTTTTATTCACTAGAATGATTTAAATAAGAATTTTGTTGAGATTCATTCGAATATGTTATTATTCTTTCCTTTTAGCACTGTTACTATTGTTACCATTTCCTTTCCTTAAAAATTACCACCTCTGTGTCCCACTTAAGAGAAAAACTCTTTTCAGTTATGCTGTCAAAATAATGAAACATTTCAAAGAAAATTATTAAACCAAGCAAAAAATTCTTAGATAGCATTATTAATGATCAAAGTTTGTTAATGAATAAAGAAAGATTAAAACAACAAAAATTGGAGCATTAATTCTCAAGTTCTCAAATTTTCAATATTCTACCATTATGTATTATATTTTAATATTTTAAAAATGTGAATATAAGACATCAAGGGAAATCTTAAAAAATATATCAATAATTTTAGACAATAACTTTTATTTTAAGTACTCATTTTCCTTTATACCCACACTAACTAATTTGACTTAATTCTTCTAATTAAGGATTAAGAGAAATAAGTCAATACCTTATAAATGTAGCCTCAAGAAATGAAAATAACTTTTACCTAAATTTTAAACTGAAGGGTTTAAAGTTCTTAAGTTTAACTTCTTGTTTCAGTGTCAAAAAACGCAGAATTTTTTAACAAGAGGAGAGTAAACTTATTGAATAAATCCCTCCTTTTGAAGCAAACATAATTAAATCCAACTTATTTGCCATATAATTAGAAAAATAAAGGAAATATTTTTGTTAATAATATATTACTCAAATGATTCTATAACTTTCCTTATTAACCCAATGGATTGATAACTTGTTTGTTCTACTAGCAAAATGTCCTTATAAAATTCAGTGTCCCAGCCTGCTGTGTGAGATTACTTAGTTTAACTAAGCATATAAGTACATGAGTTATACATTGTGAAGTCATATTTAAATAGTTACAAATAGCCAAACATTTAAGGAGTATATATACAAAGCAAGGGCTGTGTGGCTAGGATTAGCCATACATTGGAAATTGAGGAATTAAGTTTTTTCTATATAATTTGTATGACTTTTACATATCAACAAAGAGAATTGTACCATATATGTTTCTCACTCTAAGAAATAGTTATGTCAAGTTTCCACTACAGAGAGAAAAAAAAAATTTCATTAAGCAAAATTATCACTAAAAGCTTATATCTTAAGATATTTCAAAATTCATAATTTATTTAGTCATCAATAAGATGGAAATTTTACATTTAAAATTTCTTTGAAAGATAGGCTATTTAATTGTTTCTTAAAATATATTGCTAAAGATTTCTTTGACTTTCCTGTTTAACCCACTGGAGCAATAGCTGATAAACTTGAGCAGGGGTTCTTAACCTTTGTTGTTCCATTGACCCTTTGCTAGTCAAGGGAAAACCAAAGATCCCTTACTAAGTCCATACCACACTGTGAATCATTTAATAAATATATCACACCTGTACCAACATGTTCCCACAAGAATAACATTTTCCTAAATTTCAGTTTAAGTTCACAGACCATTTGCTAAGAACCTGTGCCCTAGAGGAATAAAAAAATCCTTTCTAGGATGTAATCTCTTCCCCTCTTTGTGTGTCATTGTTGATTATTATTATCTTGGAAATATAAATCAAGCATGAAATATAAATCAAGAATGGGCTAGAAATATGCTTTAGATATAGCAGAAATTTACATACAAAAATATTGGGCCCTCTTGTTTGCAATGAATAATTTTTTCAGACAAGAACAACTTATTTTACGTTTATTTAGCCACAAACTATAATATTATTAAAAATATATACATTATCCTAACTAATGAATATCTGACTACAATAAATACCTTTAATAAGTGAGTTTTTATACCACACTGTATAAGCAAATTTATAAACATCTAATTATATTTTAACATAGAAAATCCTGAATTTAGCACAGAAATATCATGCTTTTCTGTTTCAGAGATTTCATTGCCTCTGCGATGTTTCAAAAGGATGAAAGTAAAATGATCCAGCCAATAAAAATGCATCACTAAAGAAAAACAAACATCTCGCATATATAGAGAGTTCATATTGGAAATTATTCTATAATATATATTATGCTTCTTTTCCCTTTAGGAGAAACAACAATTAAGACTCTAGAGGGAATATGTTTCTTTTCCTTGACAAAACTGAATTACTGCTAACTTAATAATGGGTACTTATTTTATAAACAGTCAATTTAATATGTTGAAAAATAAATCTAAATTTTAGAAGAGTGACCATTTTGTTTCTTTAATGTCTTGGGTAAGACACAGCAAAAATTTTCCTGGAATTGTATTGCCAGACAAAATAAAAAAATAAAATGATGTCAATTAGTATATTTTTGTTGTAGCATGAATAAAATTTTCCCATAAAATATGATTATACAATCAGCTTGCTATAAATTTTCATTTTTTATGATAGGTAAACTTTAACATTACTTTTATTGTCTTATTACACATTTTATACTGCTAATATTGTTTACTATACACCCTGAAAAATGGTGTTGTCACAAACTTTTAGTACCAAATAAATAGTTTATCTCTCTTATTTTAAAATTCAACAACTAACACTATTTTTGAGGAGTGCATTGATCATCTAGGTCCTTGTATATTATCAGGAATTAATTGTTTTTAGTTAAAATCTGACATGCTTACATATCTATTGTAAGAACACAAGAGTTCAAACCAATTCTTCTAATTCCAGTTAACCATCAATAACATAACAAAGTAGACTCCCTTTTTAATAATTCCTATATCCTATATTGAAAATCCTATGATAAATACCCAATAATTTTGTAGTTACTACACTATTCTACTATCATTAACAAATACATTCCCAATTATTTTACAACATTTTTTGTATTTAAAATATATGTCACTAAATGTATATCTCTAGCAAACAGTACTTATAATACACTGGAATTAATTGTTTCCTTTTTCTATGAGTACAATATGAATTAGATGTACAGCAAGGTTGCTTTCCTGTTTGCATTCAATTTTAGGACTGCTTTTTTCATCCATCTAAGAGTAATTTTATTTTTAAAAATGGAGAACATATAGACTGCCATAAAAATATATGTAACTTATATCCAGAATGTTCATTGGCATCCCCATCCCTATCACACTCTTCCTATTCAGGTTTAGCTTTTGGGTTTTGTTTATTGCATCTGTGGATTCTTATTATATATTTTTTCTTATTTCCCTTTCTTGCTTGCTTGAAAGAAAGTCTGCTAAATACATTTTTTGTACTTTGTTTTATATTTTAATTTAATTTATATTATGTAACATGTGGAATATTAGTATTTAGAGAATCATATTCTTTGACTGTATTATGACAGTGCTCATTGGATAGACAAATTATAGTATATACAAAAATGAAGGATTAGTATGTCATTATATGTTTATTGTTATATATAATATTTAATAATAAATAGACAGCAATGGAATATTTTATAATATGTGATAGTTTACTTTTGTGTTCATAAAACACTTGTAATATAGTTAGATCATGGTTGACTTTCTTGGCTATGAAAATGAAATTGTGATTTTGTTGGAAAAATGTCCTAATTTCATCAGATATGTTCTAAAGTGTTTAATGATGAACTGTCAGAATATCTGCAACCTACTTTGAAATGCATAAAATGAAAAAATTGATTTCAATAACATTTGAAATACTATGTTTGTATTGATATACATATGAATATTATATTTAAAATGTACTTAATCTTTTTGAATTTTTTAATATTTAAAGGTATCAATGTTTTCTCACAATTATGCATACAATGTTTTAAATTTACTTTTGCATGTTTTATCTACCTGACGTTTATCTATTCTAAACCCAGTTAAAAATTTAGATGTTTTCCTTTTTAAATTTTTTTTTTAATTTTTTTTTTCACTTTATGTTCAAAGAAGATTTAGGCTACAGAAATGTCACATAGAAAATATAGGGATTCCCACATACCCCGCCTACTGCCCCTCTCACATTTTCTTCTATTAATAACATCTTATATGTGTGTGGAACATATGTTACAATTGATGGACAAATATTAAAACATTGCTACTAACCATGCTCTGTAGTTTACATTATGGTTTACAGTTTGTACCATACAATTTTATAGGTTTTGACAAAAGTATAACGGCCTGTATCCATCACTGGAAAATCATAGAGAACAATTCTAATGCCCTAAAAATGCCCCATGTTCCATGATTTTTTCTCTCTCCCTCCTCACAGAACCTCTGATAACCACTATCCTTATTTCAATGTTGCAAGTCCTTCCATTACTACAATTATAATAAGTCTTCTTTCATCCATGATTGCATTCCCCCATTATGTTTGATCATTCCTCAGTCTTGAAGATTTTGGGATGGTGATGCCTGCTCTGCTTCAGATTGAGAGGGAGCTTAGATCTTATGGGACAGATGGAAGGAATTGTGTTTTTTTTGCAGTTGTAGATACTCTTTACTTCTTTGTGTGGGGTTATTCATCATCATTATTTAGTTCGTTGTCCTGGGCAAGTCTGATGTACAAGCGAGTATGTGTTGGGTACAACTCTGCTGAGAATCAGGGCTCAACTAGCATATGAATGGACCAAAGATTTAAATTTCTGGCACATGCCTTTGATGGGTAGGTTGCTAATGATAATTCAAATTAACAAGTAGAATAATCATGTGTAGGGAATTTATAAATGAGCCTAACTCTGCTACAGTGGAGAAATAGGTTATCATATATTCCAGTGTAAGACTCACCGATGGGGGGCTGATTTAACGGGATTGTGTGTCTTCCCTATATTTTTCAGATGTCTCTAGAGCCCTAAGAAGCACCCCTCCTTGAAGCTTTGTTTACTGTGGCAGTTAATGAGATCCTCCTGAGATGTGCATAAGCATAACCTCTGGAATGACCTACAATATCACTTTGAAATCTCTTAGCTGTAAAAACTCTTTGTATTTAATTTCCCCCTTTGGGTCAAGGTATTTTTCCAAATGCATTTTTGGTTGGTGCTTGATAATAACCCCTCCTTGCCAGGGAAGTTTATCCCTAGGTGTCATGTACCATGCCAGGGAAAAGTAGTGGGTTTATTTGATGAGTTTGGCTTAGAGAGAGGTCACATTGCAGTAACAAGATGGTTTTGGGGAAGTAACTCTTGGGAAACTGATATTAAGCTATATTTCAACTTTAGAAGAATAAGTTTCGTAAGTACAAGCATTAATATTGAGGGTTTGGCATATAGGTCTGTTTTCTTTTATTAGGCACTACCTATGTATTCTAGGGATTCTTGCTTCTTTATTAGAAAAGGTAGCAGGAATCCCCAGGATGGGAGTTTAATATTTTGGTGGTAATTGTGTGGGTGTCCACCCACTGAGATAACACCTATGACCACATGGACACATTCATGTTCCATAGAGGCAAACCCAGATGCACTCTTCTCTACACATCCCCTAACCACTGACACACTACTCCATTTATCCTCCCCTGCCTTAGTTGCCCAAAGTACACTTCTACAATTGTATTTTCAACCACAGACTTATACCTCCTCACAGCTCACCTGTTGCTTCCCCAAGCTGCTCTCCCAGCTCTATGGATAGTCCAATGTTCACTCCCAACATGGCTCCCAATCACACTCCAGTACCACTGACCCCAGTCACATCACTGCACCGCCATCATTTCTGCCAATTGCCAGAACTTCCCATCCACCTTATATATTCTAACCAGATTGAGCATTGCCTCACCACTCTGCTTGTATTCTACCACCTGATAGCTTATCATCCAGCCTCTAAGCTCTGTAAGTTTGCTCAATATCATTAGTTCATATCAGTGAGAACATGCAATATTTGTCCATAACTTCACTCCACTTACAGTCTTCAAGATTCATTCATGTTGTCACATGTGACAATACTTCAATCCTTATGGCTGAGAAATATTCCATTTTATGTATAAATTTATTCATCCATTGATTGACAATTGGGTCATTTCCAAATTTTCACAATTTTAAATAATGCTGCAATGAACATTATTGTGTACATATCTGTTCATGCTCCTGCTTTCAATTTTTCTGGTTATATTCCTAGCAGGGAGATTGCTGGGTCAAGTGGCAATTCTATACTTACCTTCCTGAGGAATCACCAAACTGTAACCACAGTGGCTGCACCATTCTACATTTCCACTAGCAGTGAATGAGTGTTACTCTTCCTACACATGCTCTCTAACACTTGTAGTTTTCTGTGGTTTTTTTTTTTTAAAGCAGACTGTCTAATATGTGAAAGAAGATATCTGAATGGAGTCTTGATTTGCATTTCCATAGTGGCTAATGATGTTGCACATCTTTTCATGTGCTCTTTAGCCATTTCTTTTTCCTATTTGGAATTGTGCCTATTCAAATATCTTACCCATTTTTTAAACAGACTGTTTGCCTTCTTATTTTCAAGATGCAAGATTTCTTTATAAGGATTGTGGGAACATGGCTGATGGGTTAGGAAGATGAGGCTCAGCTCTCAATAAAACAGTGGAGAAAGAGCTGAGAGATGCCTTGGTGACCTGCTTTAGGGTATAGCAGACCAGACCATTGCTTCACAACTCCCAGGAGAGTGAAGGACAAAAAGATGAAGCAGCCAAAACAAAAACCTGTGTGCTATTTATTTTTTGTCCCCTGGGAAGGGATCCCCTCCCCCATCCCTGAGATATTAAGTGATGGTAAATCTTCTGGTGAATTGTATCTAACTGAGAGGAGAGCAGACATCTTCTTCCCTGCCATCTCCTGTAGAAATATATATATATAGAATGGGAAGGTGTTCTGAGTTTTCTAGGAGGGTACAGGAAAGATAAAGGAGCTGAAGGAAAAGAGTGTGTTTCTCACCCCTGTAGTTGGAAGTGGCACATACACTCCACCCTCAGGACAAAGTGCAAGGAAAGATTCCATGGGAGGAAGAGGGGTCTGGGAGGGTAGAGAGTGTTTCTTTGTGGTGAGTTTAGCCAACTGAACCCACCTTGAATATTGGAAGAGACCCTGAATTGACAGAGATATAGGAGGGGGATCACTTCAGGCAGTATGTCACACCCATCTACCTAAATAAAGAGAGGAATTGCATCAGAATCAGGCAGAGACAGACAGGTGACTGATCAGCAGGACTCTGGCAGGTTGCAGGGAATCTAACCAGCCTGAGGGAAAAGGTAGCTTTCTGAAAGGCTAACTAAACTAAGGAGACAGGTTAGCTTAGTGGAAGAATTCCTGCCTAGCATATATGATGTCCATGGTTTGAATCCTGGCTCTTCTTAGAAAAGTAATCCACTCTCTTAGCAGGCATCCAGCTGAAACATACAGAGGGCAAGCCGAAGGGTGATTGATTGATAAATACCAGCAGACTGACAAGACCCTTAGTGGTCTAAGAGAAAAGACTCTTTTTCCATGTATTTTCTGTTTTTCTTTTTTTAAATCTTTTTTCTTCTTTCACCTATTTTTAAGCGAGTTGCTTCTGTCGTGTTTCTATTTGTAGTGTTTCCTCTACCTTTGTTTCTTTGTTTTTCTTTTACTTCTTTCTTTTTTTTACTGATTGTCTCTACCTATGCTACTTCTGTTCTCAACTTCATCTTTATATCTTCTGTTTTCTGTTGTTCTTTCATTCCACCTCTTCTTGTTTGGTCTTCACTTTTTCTTGTTTTTATTTGTTTCTCCTGTTTTCTCTGTTTTCTTCCTTTTTATATCTTCTGTTTTCTGTTGTTCTTTCATTCCACCTGTTCTTGTTTGGTCTTCACTTTTTCTTGTTTTTATTTGTTTCTCCTGTTTTCTCTGTTTTCTTCCTTTTTATTTTTTCTGTCTCTCTTTTCTTTTTTCCTTTCCCCTCTAATCATTATTCAAACTTTTTAATTCATTCTATAATTTTCTTTATTCTGTTTCTTGTTTTATTGTTTCTATTCCACTTTTTAAATCTACTTCGTCTGTACTTCTTTCATGGGTTAATTATTCAATTTTCTAGGTCTTGTATGCTTCCACTTTTAACTTTTACTATTATTATTTTTCTCTAACTATTTCTTTCTCTGGTCCTAATTATTTTTTTCAAGGGATCATAAGTAACAGCAAGGAAATCGAATAAGAGGAGCAAAGTGCCAATGTGAAATCTTACCACATTCAAAAACAACAAAATAAAACCATAGACTATAGAGAGAAGCTAATCAACTGAAGAAACCCATGAAGATAAACAGATGCCTAGATACCAATGAAACATTACAAGATACACTAAGAAACAGGAAGACATGGTGCAGTCCAATGAACAAACTAAAAACCAGAATATGGAACAACTAATCAGAGATGCCCAAACAAATATCATGATCCAACTTAATGAAGTGAAGAGAGAGGTTAAGGATATTAAGGAGACACTGTGAGAAAATACGGAAGAAATTGTAAACATAAAAAGAAAGATAACGGATATGATGCTGATGATTGGCACAATCCAAGAAATCAAAAATACAGTGGAAGCACATAACAGCAGATTTGAACAGGGAGAGGAAAGAATCAGCAATGTGGAAGACAGTACAGCTGAAAATAAACAGATAGTAGAGGAGAAAGATAAAAAAATAGAAAAACCCAGCAGGGACTTAGGGATTTGAATGACAAGACAAAATACATAAACATATGCATTATAGGCCTCCCAGAGGGAGAAAAGTTAGGAAAGGGGAAGGAAGGAGTATTGGAGAAAATAATGGCTGAAAACTTCCCAACTATATTGAGGGAGATGGATATACTTATATAGGAAGGGCCATGCACCCCAAACAGCAAAAATCCTAACAAGCATACTCCAAGATATATATAGGTCAAATTGTCCAAGGCTCAAGACAAGGAGAGAATATACTGAAAGCAGGAAAAGAAAAGAGATTCATCACATAAAAGGGAAGCTCAATAAGATTAAGTGCTGATTTCTCATCTGAAACCATGGAGGGAGGAAGTCTGTGGTATGACATAGTTAAGGTGCTAAAAGAAAAAATATCTTCCCACCAAGAATTTCTAACCATAAAGGTGGCACTCAAAATTAAAGAAGAGTTCAAAATATTCACAGATTAACAAATTAACAGAATATGTCAATAAGAAACCTGCCCCTCAAGAAATACTAAAGGGAGTTCTGCAGGTTGAAAAGAAAAAAGAAAAAAAAAACAGTATTGATAGAGTTAGAGGATAGTAAGAACAGCTAAAAAAATAAAAAGAGAAATAAAAACAACATATGGCATAAATAAACCCAAAGAAAATATGGCTAATGTAAGTAATTCTTTGGCAGTTATAACATTGAATGTTAATGGATTAAACACACCAGTCAAGAGACACAGAATGACAGAATGTATAAGTAAATATGACCAATCTATATATTGTTTATAAGAAACCCACCATAGTCCCAGGAATGCAAGGAGGCTGAAAGTGAATGCTTGGAAAAAAATTTTTACAAACAAGCAATAACCAAAATAGTTCAGGGTAGCTATACTAATATGGGACAAAATACAAAATCTATCGTAAGTGATAATGAGAGACACTAGATATTAAATTAATTTATAGTTCTTTAGATTATAATAAATTAAAAGGGGTAATATATGAAGAAAAAAGAACAATCATAAACATATATGCGCCTAACCAGGGCACCACAAAATACATGAGACAAACACTGGAGAAAATAAGATAAGAAATAGAAGCTTCTACAATTATAGTGGGGTCATTAATACACCATTATCACCATTGGGCAGAACAGCTCAACAGAGAATCAATTAAAAAAAAATTTTTGAATAATACATTTTAGGATCTGGACCTGGTAGACATATACAGAACATTACATTGAAATACAGCAGGATATACATTCTTCTCGAGTTCACATGGCTCATTCACCAAGATACACCACATGCTAGGCCACATAATAACTCCCAATGAATTCAGAAAGATTGAAATTATTCAAAGTAATTTCTCTGACCGCAATGAATTGAAACTGGAAATCAGTAAAGGACACAGAACCAGACTAGGCACAAAAATATGAAAGTTAAATAACACACTTTTAGATAAATAGTGGTTCAAGGAGGAAATATCAAAAGAAATCAGTAACTACCTTGAAATGAATGAAAATGACAACACAACATATCAAAATGTATGAGATACAGCAAAAGGTGTACTGAGAGAAAAATTCATATCCATAAATGCCTCTATTAAAAAGAAGAAAGAGCTAAAATCAAAGACCTAACAGCACAACTGAAGGAATTAGTAAAAGAACAACAAATTAACCCCAAATGGTTAGAAAGAAGGAAATAACAAAGATTAGAACAGAGCTAAGTGAAATTGAAAATAAGAAAGCACTAGAAAAAATAAACAAAACAAAAGCTAGTTCTTTGAGATTAATAAAATTGACAAACCTTTAGCTAGCCTAAAAAAGAAAAAAGAGTGAACATGTAAATACATAAAATAAAAAATGAGGAAGGGGATAATACCACTGGCCCCACAGAAAAAGAGTATCATAATAGGATACTTTGAAAAACTATTTGCCAAGACAGATAATTTAGAAAAAATAGACAAATTATTAGAAACACACAAGCAGCCAACATTAATGAAAGAAGAAATAGATGAACTCAACAGAACAATCACAAGTAATGAGACAGAATCAGTCATCAAATCCTACCAACTAAGAAGAACCCAGGAGCAGATGGCTTCACAGGTGAATTGTACCAAACATTCCAGTAAGAACTAATCCCAATCCTGTTTAAACTCTTCCAGAATTGGAAGTGGAGGGAACATTTCCTATCTCATTCTATAATGACAATATCATTTTAATACCAAAGCCAAACAAAGAGATCACAAGAAAACAAAAATTATAGAACAATTTCTCTAGTGAAACTAGATGTGGAAATCCTCAAAAAAATACTTGCTAATTGTATTCAACAACACATCAAACAAAACATACACCATGAACAAGTGAGTTTCATCCCTGGTATGCAAGGATGTTTCAACATAAAATCAATCAATGTAACACACCACATAAATATATCAAAAGAAAAAAATCTCATAATGATCCCTATAGATGTATAAAAAGCATTCAACAAAACACATCACTATTTCCTGATAAAAACACTTCAAAAGATAAGAATTGAAGGAAACTTCCTCAATATGGTAAAGGGTATATATGAAAAAAACACAGATAACATAGTCAAGGGTGAAATCTTAAAAGCTTTCCCTCTAAGATCAGGAACGTGACAAGGATGCCAATTTTCAGCACTCCTATTTAACATTGTGTTAGAAGCACTTGGTTAAGTACTTAGGCAAGAAAAAGATATAAAAGGTATTCCAAATGTAAAGATAGAAGTAAAAATCTCACTATTTGCAGATGACATGATCCTATACCTAGAGAGCTGTGAGAAACTTACAACAAAGCTTACAGAGCTTATAATTGAGTTCAGTATACAGGTTATAAAATCAATTTGCAAAAATCAGTAGTATTTCTGTACACAAATACTGAGCAATCTAAGGAGGAAATGAAGAAATAAATCTCATTTACAATAACAACTAAAATAAATACCTAGCAATAAATTTAACTAAAGATGTAAATAAATGATATGCAGAAAACTACACAAAACTGTTGAAATAAATAAAAAAGGTAAATATATGGATGAATATTCCCTGTTCATGGATAGCAAGTCTAAACGTCATTAAGGTTTCTATCTTACCTAAACAGATCTACAGATTTCCACCCAATCCCAAGAAATATCACCACAGCCTTTTTACTGAATTGGAAAAGCTAACTATGAAACTGATTTCAAAGGGCAAGAGACCCCAAATAGCCAAAGACATATTGAAAAAAACTGCAATCAGAGGAATCACACCACCTGACTTTAAAACATACCACAGAGCTACAGTGGACAAAAGTGTATGGTATTGGCACAAGGATACACATAATGACCAGTGGAACCAAAATGAGAGTTCTGATATAGATCCTCACATCTACAGTCATATGATATTCAACAAGGGCACCAAGCCTATTCAACTGTGAGAAAAAGGTCTCTTCAAGAGATGGTGCTTGGAGAACTGGATATCCATATCCAAAAGAATAATAGAGGAACACCTTCTCACACATTATACTAAAATTAACTCAAGGAAGATCAAAAATCTAAATATAAGAGCCAAGACCATAAAGAACTTGGAAGATAATGTAGGGAAGCATCTACAGAACCTTGTATTAGGAAATAGTTTCATGAACTTCACAGCCAAAGAATTACCAACAAAAGCAAAATAGATGAGTGGGACCACCTCAAAATCAAAAATTTTGCACCTCATAGGAGTTGGTCAGCCTACTCAATGAGAGAAAATGTTTGGAAACCATATATCTGATAGTAGCCTAATATCTAACATGTAAAAAAATTCTGTACCTTGAAAATAAAAAGACAAACAACTCATTTAAAAAACAGGCAAGTGATTTGAATAAACACTTCTACAAAGAAGAAAAACAAATGGCTAAAAAAAAAAAAAACATGAGAAGATGCTCAACATCACTAGCCATTAGTGAAATGTAAATCAAAATTACAATGAGCTATCACCTTACACCCATTAGATTGGTGGCTGTTAAAAAAAAGAGGACTATTATTGTTGGAGAGGATATGGAGGAATGGAAACACTCATCCACTGATGGTGGGAATATAGAATGGTGCAGCCATTGTGGAGGACTGTTTGGTGGTTCCTCAAAAAACTAAGTATAGAACTACCATACGACCAAGCAATTCCACCAATGCATGTATACCCAGAAGAATTGAAAACAATGACATGAACAGATATATGCAAACCAATGTTCACAGTGGCTTTATTCACTATTGCCAAAAGTTGGAATCAACCCAAATGCCCTTCAACAGATGAATGGATAAACAAATTGTGGTATATATATACAATGGAATATTACTCAGCTGTTAGAAGGAATACAGTATTAATAAATGGGATAACATGGATGAATCCTGAGGACCTTACGTTGAGTGAAGCAAGCCAGGTGCTGAAGGACAAATATTACATGACCTCACTGATATGACTTAAGCAAATTGAGCAGACTCACAGAGCCAGAGTCTGGAAAATGGTTTACAGGAAATAAAAAGGAAGAACAAGTTTGTGAGCCAGCATCCATGTTGCCAAAATCTATGATAAAGTGGAGATGTGTAGTTGTGCAGTGGAGGGGTATGACAGGGGTGCAGTGATACTATTGGGTTGGGAGGTGAATGTTTGTCAGTGGGTAGGGTGGTTTGGGTGGTTTGGACTGTCCATGGGACTGGGGAAAATGTTGGGGGAAAGGTAATGTGAACACTCGGGATTGGTGGGTACATGGTTGAATCTCCAAATTCGGAATACTCCTTTGTCAATAAGGCAAGGTAGGGTTACTGGTTTAGGTTGTTGGATTTGGGGTCATTCAGGGCATGGCATGCCTGCAACAGGCTTCCAGAGACTTTGTGAGTGTTCATCTTATCGTAATGTCTTAGATCTGTTGGTGGAGAACCACATAATGATCAAGAAGGTGTTGGACTCCCATACTGTGGAGGCCTGCTATGATCTCAACTAGAAGGGTGGGAGTCTCTTGAGAGCACTGGTAGTGTCTGAAAGGAAAGACAGACCAGTGTGTCAAAACCTCAGTGTTGTTGCAAGTAACTATGAATCTGGTCCTGCAAAGAGTGCAGCCTAGTGGTTGCTGTGGGTCCCAAGGGGAGTGGGAAGGAGGAATAAAATAGATGTGATAGGGGGAATTTTGGGGGCAATGAAAGTGTTCTACCTGATCTTGAAATGATGGAAACAGGCCATGTTAAATATCATCAAAATTTATAAAAGTATGCAGTCTAAAACGTAAACCATCATTTAAACCATTGACCATGGTTAGTAGCAATGTTTCACTATTTGTATATCAGTTGTAACAATTGTACCATCTACATATAAAATGTTATTAATAGGGGAAGAGGGTAAAGGGGAAGGATGTTGGGTATATGGAAGTCCCCTGTATTGTGTACATGAATTTTCTGTAAATTAAATATTCTTTGAAGACAAAATGAAAAAAGTAAGACACCGGTGGAATAAATGGAAGAAAAAAATCACTGAAAAAATCACAGATCTTACAATAATGAAACCAAAGGTAAAAAAAAATAATAAATTTTTCATTTTTATTATCCCACATTTATTTTTATTTTTATTTTGTGTTTTATTTCTTAGTTTTGAAACTATCATTATTTCATTTTCCTATGAATTGTATTTGACTATTTTATTGGCTTCATTTTTGAAGAAGTTTTACATCACAGAAGGTTTACAACTGTGATAGGGAGGATCATTGCTGTGGGGTGTCAGTAATGAGGCATTCATTGGAAAAAGTTCACCTGGGCATACATTTAAGGCATAATAATGTGTTCAAATATCCATGGGACATTGTCACAGTAGTTAGGGTTTCACACAATAATTGAAAGAATATCAAATTCCCATCCTGGGGAGCCCTGCCACATTCTGCAATGGAGCAGCAAGAATCCCCCAAGTAGAGGGGCAATGACTAGTAAAGGAGGATGGCTCATTAATGGGCTCTTGATATTCCTGACAGTGCTTATGAACCATTACTCTTGAAATTGAAACTTAGCCTAGTATTTTAGAGTGCCTAAGAGTTAACTACTGAGAGCCCCTTTGTTGGTCAAATGTGGCCTCTCTCTAAGCCGAATTCAGCATATAAATACATTACATTCCCACCAGCATATGACATAACTCCCAGGGATAAGCCTGCCTGGCACCAAGGGATTACTACCAAGCACCAACTAGCAATGCAACTGGAAAAAAACCTTGACCAAAAGGGGAAAAAAAGTAAAGACAAAAGAGTTTATATGGCTAAGAGACTTCAAAGTGAGTCAGGAGGTGTTTCCAGATGTTATGCTTATGCACATCTCAGCAGAATCTCATTGACAGCCAAAGTAGATAGTACCCCAAAAAGCAGGGAGGCATCCAGACACTATGGTCAGGGCAGATAGCTCACAAGTTTGGTGCCTTGCCAGTGGGCCCTACTTTGGAATTTACGCTCCCAAGTGTGACAAATTTGGACTCAGTTGTTTCCCTACACTTCGCCCTACTGTCCCTTCTATTTGGATTTATAATTAATACTAGAATTAGTATGTGCATGTCCAAGAGACTTAATCATTGGGCTGACCATGTGCCAGCTTGTCCCTAAAAATAAGCTGATTTGTATCAGCTACTCTTCAGTTCATTTTACTCACCCAGGACAACTAACAAGGAGGAGATAATGGGTAACCACCATACCAAGGAACTGAGAGGGTCTATAACTTCAAGCAAGTGAATCCCATCCATCAGCCATGTGAGACGGAAACCCCTTCTCTATTAGAGTTGGAGTGGGCTTCACCATCCCAGAATCCTTAGGATTGGGGAATGAACTATGAGCTAAAGTAGACTTACTGGTATTCTATTATAGACTTATTGTGATTCTACCAATTAAAGAAATTATATCATTAATGGGGAGGTTGTGGCCCCTGGATGTTCTGAGAGCAGGGAGAGGGAAAAACAGGTGTAATATGGGGGCATTTTTGGGACTTGGGTATTGTCCTCAATGACATTGCAATGACAGATTCAGGCAATTGTGTACCTTGCCATAATCTACAGAATTGTGTATGAGAGTATAAACTACAATGTAAACTACAAACCATTCTTAGTGGCTTTGCTCCAAAATGTGTTCATGAATAACAATGAATGTACCACACTGATGAAGGATGTTAATAATGTGGGAAAATGTGGGCAATGTGGGGAGCAGGACATATGGGATCCCATATATTTTTTTTTATTGAACATTTATGTAATCTAAGTATCTTTTAAAAATATAAAAATACACATAAAAAAGACTTCATTATATATGCTGGATATGTGGTCCTTATCAGAGAAGAGGTTGCCAAACATTTTTTCACATTCAGTAGACTGCCTTTTAACTTTCTTTGCAAACTCCTCTGAAACATAAAACATTTTTTTTTAATTTTGAGTACATCCCATTTATCTATTTTATCGTTCATTGATCATACTTTTGGTGTAAAGTTTATGAAACGATTTCCTACTAACAGATCTTATAGATGCTTCCCTATGTTATCTTCTAGGAGCCTTATGGTCCTGGCTCTCATATTTAGATCATTGATGCATTTTTAGTTAACTTTTTTAAAAAACAATTTATTGAAGTATATCATTCATACATGAACATACATAAGTTCTAAGTGTTCAATAAGCATCATGAACTTACAAAACAAACATGCATAACATCATACAGGGCACCCACACATCACAATCCCCCAAACATCCTGCCTTAGGTTGTGAAACATTTGTTAACAAATCATGAAAGACCATCGTCAAAATATTACCACTAACTATAGTCCATATCTTCCTCCCCTATACATTTTTTAAGGATTTATTTATTTATTTACTTTTATCCATTTTTACCCCCCCCTCCCATTTTTTCTGTTTCTGTGTCCATTCACTGGGCAACTGTCTGTGGCCATTTCCTGCCCTCTCTTCTCATCCTTCTCCTCCTGTCTTCACGGGGATTCAATCCTCAGAATCCCCGATGTCAGAGACAGGCATCCTACCACCTGTGCCACCTTAGTTACTGATTTTTCGCTATGTCTCATCTTGGCTGTCCCTTGAGTCACTCTCATGTTACATCATCATTTTGCTGCATGGCTCATGGGGCCTGATGGTGCAGCCACACACGGGGCCTGGCAGCGCACCCACGCATAGGGCCTGGTGGCCCACACACCTTCTATATTTTTCTTTTTTTAATTTTTACTGGGAGGTTCTGAGGATCAAATTCAGGTCCCTCCATATGGGAGACAGATGCCCAATGACCCAAGCCACATCTGCCCCCCTGCTATATTTCTTAAGGTTGACCAAATATACCCAAAGTTATAGTCTTTTCCCATACAGGATGGTCATATATTAAATCAGTCTTAGTTTACCACCAGCGTTCTAAAAATCAGACCTAGGGAGAGAAACTAGGTCTGGTGACAAGATGCATGGTTTCTAATATAGCAAATGTTTAGCCTACACTGATTATTACAAAATCAGGTCAGCGCGAATATTTGCATTTTAGTTAACTTTTGTATAGGTGATGAGATGGTGATCCTCTTTCATTCTTTTGGTTATGGATGTCCACTTCTCTAAGCACCATTTGTTCAAGATACCATTTTGTTCCACTTGAGTCAACTTGGTGGTCTTATCAAATATCAGTTGGCTGAATATGTGTGTTTATATCTGAAATTTCCATTCAGTTTCATTGATCAGATGTCTATCCTGGTGCCAATACCATGCAGGTTTTGACCTCTGTAACTTTGTAGATTGCTTTAATGTCTGGTAGCAGGATTCTTCCTTTTTTTTTTCTTTCAAGATGTTTTTGTATATTTGGAGCCTTTTACAATGTCACTAATTATTTCCTCTCCCTGTTCAAATCAGCTGCTATGTGCTTCTTGTGTATTTTCAATTCCTTGCTTTGTGTCTTTCATCACTGTACGATCTGTTATTTTTTAATGTATGTTTATAATTTATTCTGTATGTTCCCCCAATGCCATCTTTATATCCTTTATCTCTCCCTCCATTTCACTGAATTATTAAGGATATTTGTTTGAAAATCCTTGGTTAGTTGTTTCATGTGGTACATCACCTCCTGTTTTTTATCTGTTTATTAGACTAGGCCATGACCTCCTGTTTCTTAGAATGGCTGGTAATTTTTGCTGATGTCTGGGAATCTGTTTTTCTCTATGGGCTTATTCAATTTGTTAGTATCTCTTTCTCAACTATGATTTTCTTTTTCATTGGTTTTGTGTTAGAAGTCCTCTTTATCAGTTGGTTCCACTTATTTTATATCCTTGTAGTTGCCTGTGCTCAACAGAAAAAATGTTAGATCCAAAAAAAAAGGAAAGAAAAAAGAATAGAAAATATAAAAAATAAAAAAGAATGAAGGTAATATAAAAAAGAAACAGAAAAAATAAATAAGGGGGAAAATAGGAATAGGAATAAAAATTTTAAAAGATGAAATAATGAAATGAAAAATTAGAATACAATACAATACAATGCAATATTATACAGTAAAAGGACAGATAATTGAGAATAGAATAGAGACAAAAAAGGGAAAAGGATAAAGGAGAAAATAAGTGGAAAAATGAAAGAAAGAAAAAGATGAAAGAAATAATAAAAAGAGGAAGGAAACAGAAAAAGTAAAAAAGAGGGTAAAATATTGGTAATCAAAATAAAAGATTACTGTGAAAAAAGCAGAAACTATTAATCTTGCACTTTCATTCCTTGGGAAATATTATCTCTTAAAATAACCAGGAATGAAATTTTGTTGGTTCACTTGATAAGTATATGTTTAACTTAGAAACTGACAAAATTTCCTAAGTGACTTTACCATTTTACATCCATCCGAGCATTCTGGTAGATTTCCAGCTGTTAGAAATACTTAGCATCATTTGGTAAGGCCATATTTAATTTTATCCATGGTATTTCAACTTAATACAAATTTATATTTCCATAATGATACTGAACATATTTCCAGGAGCTTGTTTTCCAAAATGTATCTTCTTGGTGAAGTGTCTGTCAATTTTCAATTGTACTGTAAATTTTCTTCCTGTTGTGTTTTAAGTGTTCATTTTATGCTCTGGATGTGATTCCATCATCACATATGTGATTATAAGATATTTTCTACCAATCTATAGTTGGTCTTTTTACTTTCTTTCACTGAATATTTAAAATTGAAATTCAAAGATTTACAAGCAACCTTATAACTGCTTCTGCACATTTGTTAAACAGACTGTTCAGGCCCAGCTGGGATGGTGATGTCCACTCCATCTCCAACTGAGAGGGGGCTTATATCCCATGGGGAAGATGGATGGGGCTATCCTGCCTTTGGCTGCAGACTCTCCATTTCATCTTTTGGCCTAGAGTTGTTCATAGTATTCTCTAAAGTCCTCTTATGTCTTTAGGGTCAGAGATAACATCCCCCTTCCCATTTCTGATTTGTTTGTGTCTTCACTCTTTTTTCCCTGCCAGTCTAGCTAAGGGTTTGCTGAATTTGTTGATCTCTTTAAAGAATCAACTTTTGGTTTTGTTGATTCTCTTTTGTTTTCTTTTTCTCAATTTCATTTATTTCTGCTCTGACCGTTACTACTTCTTTCCTGCAACTTTGTTTGGGATTAGTTTGCTGTTCTTTTTCTAGTTCTTCCAGGTCTTGAATTAGATCTTCAATTTAAGCAAATTCTCCTTTTAAATACGTATTTTAAATTGGCTTAACTACATAAATATTTCATAAAAAATATAAGGAATTCCCATATGCCCCACTGCTTACCCCTACCACATTTTCCCACATTTACAACATTCTTCATTAGTGTAGTACATTTATTACAATTCATGGACACATATTAGAGCACTGCCACTAACTGTGGATTATAGTTTACATTATAGTTTACACTGTCTAACACAATTTTGTAGGTCATAACAAAATTTATAATGGCCTGTATCCATCATTGCAACATCAATCAGGACAATTCCAATGTCCCAAAAATGCCCCCATTTTACACCTGTTTAAACCTCTCACTCCCCTCAGAACCTCTGGTGACAGCTACCTCCACATCAGTGGGAAAAGTTATTCCATTGATACAATGATAATAAGTCTCTAGAAGAACACCAGTAAGTCTACACTAGTTTATCATTCATTGCTCAATCCTGAGATTTCTGGGATAGTGATGCCTGTTCTGGTTCTAATTGAGAGGGGGCTTATATCCCATTGGAAAGATGGATGGGGATATCTTGCTTGCAGTTGCAAACCCTCTTTGTTCCTTGAGATGGGAGTTGTCCATCAACATCTCCTTATTAGTTTTCCTGGGTGATCCAGTGAACTGGAGAGTAGGTGCTGCAGCTCTATTGAGATTCAGGGCTTAACTGGCAAATGGAGAGCCCAAAGATTTAAGTCTCTTGGACATACACCTATCAACTCCAGTAGTAACTGTAGGTTCAAATAGAATGGGCAGAAGAGCCATGTGTAGGGAATTCACAAAAGAGTATCTCTGTCACACTAGGGAGCATGAATTCCAAAGTATGGCCCAGCAGTAAGGTGTGAAATGCCCGAGATGTCTGCCCTGTCTATAGTGTCTTGAAGTCTCTAGAGCCCTCAGGAATACCGCTTTTTGAGGCAATATTTACTGTGGAAGTCAATAAGATACTGCTGAGATGTGTATAAGCTTAACCTCTGTAATGACCTCCTGCCTCTCTTTGAAATCTCTTAGCTGGAAAAACTCTTTTGTATTTACAATTCTCCCTTTTAGTCAAGGTCTTTTTCCAAGTGCATTTCTAGTTGGCACTTAGTAATAATCTCTTGGTGCCATGGAGGTTCATCTCCAGGGCCATATACCATGTTAGGGGAAAGGCAATGCATTTATATTCTGATTTTGACTTAGAAAGGGGCAAAATTCGAACAACAAGGAGACTCTCAGTAGATAACTCTTAGAAATATATAATACTAAGCTAAGTTTCATTAAAAAAAAAAAATACATTCCTCTCCCCTCAGAACCTATGATAACCATTAGGTTTCAATTTTTGAAGACTAATCTTCATATTTACATATAATAATATTGAAGGTTTGACATATTCATCTGTTTCCTTTTATTAGGCACTGACTATGTTCTTGAGAGACTATTGCTCCTCTATTTGAGAACATAGAAGGACTCTCCAGCATGGTATTTTAATATATTCTTGCTTATTGTGTGGGTCTCCATCCACTGATATAACACACTTTGACAAGATGAACTCTTACGTATTTCATAGAAGCCTGTCCCAGGTGTGCTCAGTCCTGTATGCCCCCTCATCCAACACCCTACACCAGAAACCCTCTGCTGCCATATTTGCCAAAAGAACATTCCCACATTATAGTTTTAACCTCAGTCCAGCAAATTCCCAGAGTTTGTCTCATCCTTCCCCTGACACTCCCTCCAGTTCCATGGATAGTCCAACTCAAAATCCCAACCCTACCACCTTCACAGACCAGCATTCCCAAACCAAATAGCATCACTGCACCACTGTCATGGCCATCCACTGCACAATTACACACTTCCACCTTATCATAGTTTTTGCTAATATAAGCATTGACTCACATCCTTCTGCTCCCTTTCTTTCTCCTGTAAACCTATCTTCCAGACTCCAGCTCTATGAGTCTGCTCAATTTCCTTACTTAATATCAGTGACATCATGTAAAATTTGTCCTTCAGAACCTGGCTTGCCTCACTCAACATAAGGTCTTCAAGATTCATCCATGCTATTCTATGTGTAAATACTGCATTCCTTCTTACAACTGAGTGATATTCCATTGTATGTGTGGCAGTTTGTTTATGAATTCTAAAATAGATATTGGATTGTGTTTGTAAACTGGTCTTTTCATCTGGATGTATTAGATTGTATTACATTCAGAGGTTTCACTTTTATTGCATTAAATCAAGATTAGGACTTTTATTTGACCACATCATTAAGGCAAATCAGTTTGAGTCCCTGACTCCCACCTCTGTGGAGTTTACAATGGCATACTCAGTTAAGGACATATGGAAGTAGACAAACAGAAGAACACAGAGGAATAGACACAGCTCCAAAGACACAGCAAAGTCCCCAGGAAGAGACATAAGCCTGATAGTCTACAGCAGCAGCTGAACCCAGAGAGAAATGAGCCCGGGAGAGAGGGAGAGAGATGAGCCTTATGTTAGCCTACAGCTGAGGTTTGCATAAGCTGCGACCACAGAGTCATAGGAGGAATAGGAAGGCTGAACCCTTGCAGAGACTGACAGCCATCTTGCTCCAACATGTGGCAACAGACTTTGGCGAGGGAAGAAATTTATTCTGTATGGCCTTGTGATTGTAAGCTTCTACCAAAAATTACCTATTATAAAAGTCAACAGATTTCTGGTATTTTGTGTCAGCATCCCATTGACTGAATAATATATTATGTATATATGACAGTTTGCTTATCCATTCATCTATTGATGGACATTTGGGTTGTTTCCAACTTTTGACAATAGTGAATAATGCTGCTATGAACATTGGTGTGCATAAATCTGTTTTTGTCCTTGCTTTCATTTCTTCTTGATATATACCCAAGAGTGTGAATGCTAGATCATTTGGGAGTTCCATACATAGCTTCCTTAGGAACCACTGAAATGTCCTCAACAATGGCTGCCTGATTTTATATTCCCACCAGCAGTGGTAACTGTTCCCTTTCCTCCACATCCTTTCCAACACTTGTAATCTGTTATTTTAATAGCTGCCAGTGTAATGGATGCAAGAAAAATTTCTCATTTTAGCTTTGATTTGCATTTGATTTGCATTTCCCTAATAGCTAGTGATGCTGAGCATCTTTTCAAGGACTTTTCAGCCATACATGTTTCTTCTTTAGAGAAATGCCTATTCAAATCACTTGCTTATTTTTTCAATGATTTGTTTCTGTTTTCATTTTTAGGGTATAGAATTTTTTTTATGTATGCTAGATTTTAGGCTCCTATCAGTTATATGATTACCAAGTATTTTCTCCCATTGTTTAGGCTGCCTTTTCAGTTTCTTGACAAACTCCTTTGAGGTGCAAAAGTTTTTAATTTTGAGGAAGTCCCATTCATCTATTTTTCTTTTGTTTTTTTGTGCTTTGGGTGTGAAGTTCATGAAGCCGTTTCCTATTACAAGGTCTTGTACATGCTTCCTTACACTATATTCCAAGGTCTTTTTGGTCTTGGCTTTTATATTTAGATCATTGATCATCTTAGGATAGTTTTTGTATAAGATGTGAGATGGTATTCCTCTATCATTCTTTGGATATGAATACCCAGTTCTCCAAGCACCATTTGTTGAAGAGGCCATTCTCTCCCGGTTGAATGAGATTTGTGGCTTTGTTGAATGTCAGTTGACTGTATAAGTGAGAATCTGTACCAGAACTCTCAATTTTGTTCCACTGGTCAGTATGTCTATCCTTGTGCCAATACCACGCATTTTTACCACTGTACTCTTGTAATATGTTTTAAAGTCAGATAGTGTGATTGCTCTGATTTCATTTTTCTTTTTCAATATGTCTTTGGCTCTCCGGGGCCCCTTGTCCTTCTGAATAAATTTCAGAGTTAGCTTTTCCATTTCAGTAAAGATGCTGTGGTACTTTTTATTAGGATTATGTTAAATCTATAAATAAGTTTGGGTGGCATAGATATCTTAATGATGTTTAGTCTTCTGGTTCATAAACAGGGAATATTCTTCCATTTATTTAGATCTTCTTTCATTTCCTTTAACAATGTTGGGTAATTTTCTGTGTACAGGTACTTTACATCTTTAGTTAACTTTATTCCTAGGTATTTGAAACTTTTAGTTGCTATTGTAAATGGATTTTTACCCCTTATGTCCTCCTCAGTTTTCTCAATATTGGTGAACAGAAATGATACTGATTTTTGCACATTAATCTTATAACCTGCCACTTTACTGAGCTCCTTTATAGGCTCTAGAAACTTTGTTGTAGATTTCTCAGGGCTTTCTATGTAAAGGATCAAGTCATCTGCAAATAGTGAAATTTTTAATTCTTCCTTTCCAATTTGAATTTCTTTTCTTAGTGCTCAAGAAAGTTCTTCCAACACAATGTCAAATAAAAGCAAAGACAGTGAACATCCTTGACTTATTTCAGATCTTTAAAGGAAAGCTTTTATGATTTCAAAATTGAATATGATGTTAGCTGTGGGCTTTTCATATATAACCTTTATCATACTGAGGAAGATTCTATCTATTCTTATCTTTTGAAGTACTTTTATCAGGAAACTTTTGTGTATTTTACTGAATGCTTTTTTAATTCAATACTGATGGTTATGTTATTTTTTCTTTCCATCTGTTAATGTGGTGTATTACATTGATTGATTCTTTTTATGTTGATCTATCCTTTCATACCAGAGATGAAACCCATTTGGTCATGGTGTATTCCTTTGATGTGTTGTTGAATATGATTAGCAAGGATTTTGTTGAGGATTTTAGCATCTAGGTTCCTTGGAGGTATTGGTCTATAATTTTCTTGTGGCATCTTTGTGTGGCTTTAGTATTAGGATGATGTTGGAATCATAGAATGAGTTTGGGAATGTACCCTCCACTTCGGTTTTCTGGAAGAATTTAACCAGGATTGATGTAATATTTTCTGGATTGTTTGGTTGAATTGACCTTGAATCCATCTGGCCTTGGGCTCCTTTTAAATTGGGAAGATATTGATGACTAATTCAATCTCATTACTTGTGATTGCTCTGTTCATTTCATTAATTTATTCTTTCCTCAATGTAGGCTACTTGTGTGCTCCTAGGAATTTGTCCATTTCCTCTACGTTATCTGTATTGTTGGCATGAAATTTTTCAAAGTATCATTTTTCAATATTATTTTTAAATGTATGTGCAATCAATGGTGATATCCCCTTTCTCCTTTCTGATTTTATGATTTTCACCTTTTTCTATTTTCTTTGTTAGTTTGGCTTACAGTTTGTCAATTTTATTAGTCTTTACAAATAATCAGCATTTGGTTTTGTTTATTTTTTCAAGTGATTTCTTATTTTCAATTTCATTTACCTTTGCTCTCATCTTTATTTCCTTCTTTCTGCTTGCTTTAGGATTAGTTTGTTGTTCTTTTTCTATTTCCTCCAGGAGTGTAATTAGTTATTGGATTTTAGCTCTGTCTTCTTTTTTAATATAAGCATTTATGGCTAAGAATTTACCTTTCACCACTGCTTTTGCTGCATCCAATAGGTTTTGATACATTGTGTTTTCATTTTCATTTGTTTCAAGGTAGTTACTGATTTTTTTGCAATTTCCTCTTTTATCCACAGATTGTCTGAGAATGTGTTTTTTAACTTGCATATCTTAGTGCCTAATCTGGTTCTCTGCCTCTTATTGATTTCCAGCTTCATTCCATTGTGGTTAGAGAAATTACTTTACATAATTTTCATCTTCTGAATTCATTGACCATTTTCCTGTGGCCTATCATGTGGTATATTCTGATCTATATATCCTCAATAAGATTGTATATCCTGCTATATTTGGTGTAATATTCCATTTATGTCTATTAAGTCCAGATCCTCTAATGTATTAATCAAGGTCTCTGTTTTTTTATTGATCCTCTATCTAGATATTCAGTCTAATGGTGATAATAGTATATTAAAGATCCCTACTATAATTGTAGATGTATCTTTTTCTCCACTTAGTTTTTCCAATGTTTGCCTCATGTATTTTGAGGCACCCTGGTAAGGTGCATAAATGTTTATGATTGTTCTTTTCTCTTTGGCCTTCCTTGGCTGTTACAAGAGATTCAGATAGAAAGCCTATTTTGTAGGCTATTAGTACAGCTACTTCTGCCATTTTATGGTTATTATTTGAATGTAAAATTGTTTTCCATCCAGCACTTTCAGCTTCTTTGCAACCCTGGGTCTAAGGTGAGTTTGTTGTAGACAGAATATAGATGGGTTATATTTCTTAATCCATTCTACCAATCTGTGCCATTTGATTGGAGAGTTTACTCCATTAACATGCAATGATTTTACTGGAAAGGAATTACTTTCATTAGCCATATTTTTTAGGTTCATATATGTCATATGTTGTTTTATTTCTCTTTTTATCTTTTTAGCTCTTCTTACCAATAATTTTCTTTCCTACAGTCTCCGCCAAACCTCTTTCTACTCTTTTCTTCCTTTCAACCTCCAGAACTCCCTTTAGTTTTCTTGAAGGTCAAGTATTTAATTACAAAGTCTCTTAATTTCTGTTTATCTGTGAATATTTAAATGCTTGCTTTGCTGGATAGAAAATTCTTGGTTAGAAGTTTTTGATTGTTGTTTTGTTTTGTTTTTGTTTTTTTGCCCCTGAACTATGTCATAGCATTGCCTTATTTTCTCCATGATTTCAGATGAGAAATCAGCACTTAATCTTATTGAGCTTTGTTTGTATGGGATGGATAGTATTTCTCTTGCTGTTTTTAGCCTTCCCTCTTGTCTTGAGCATTAGACAATTTGACAAGTATATATCTTGGGATAAGACTGTTAAGATTTATACTGTTTGGAGTATGCTGTGCTTCGCAGACATGTATACCCATGTCTCTCAGAAGAGTTGGGAAATTTCAGCAATTATTTCTTTTACATTACTTCTGCCCCTTTTCCCTTCTTTCCTCCCTCTGGTATGTCTCTAAGGTGTATGTTTATGCATTTTGAATTATCATTCAAATCTTTAAGTCCCTGCTAGATTTTTTCTCTTTCTATCTCTCTGTTCTCCTATTTGTCTAACTGCATGTGTACTGTCTTCCACATCATTGATTCTTTCCTCTATCTTTCAAATTTCTGTTATGTGCTTCCAGTGTAGTTTTTATTTCTTGCATTTTGCCATGCATCTCCATCATATCTGTTATCATTTTATGTATGTTTACAATTTCTTCAGTATATTTATCCAGTGTCTATTTCCTTGCTGTTGCCTGTATCCCCTTGAAATAAAATATGAAGACCAGAAAGAAAGTAAAAGATAAGAAGAGAAAAAGAATAATAGTAATAATAATAAAATGGTACAAGAAGAACTGTACAAGACCTAGGAAAATAATTAACATGAGAAAAATCATATGAATTACTAAGGAATAAAAATTTAAAAAGTGCAATAGAAAAAAATGAAATGATAAACAAAATACAGAAAAATATATAGAATGAATTATAAGGCCAGAACGATGAGAATAGAGGAAAAGAAAAAGAAAAAAATGTACAAAAAAGAAAAATGGGCAGTAAAAGAAAATGAGAGAGAGAGAGAAAGAAAAACAAAAATATTGAAGACCATACAAAAAGAGGTGGATTGAAAGAAAAACATTTGAACATGGAAGATAGAAAAAAGAAGGAAATGAAAGAAATTAGGTAGAAAAAATATATTAAAAAATAAAGAAACAAAGAGAAAATGCAACAAAGAAGAAACAAAGTAGATACAGCTGGGAAAAAAATGGAAAAACAACTTTCCCTCTTAAGCCCATAAGGAGCTTCTCAGGCTGCCAGTGCTCCTCAATCACCCTGCAGCCTGCCATTCACAGGTGATGTACCATATTTTAATGAGTAAAATAAGGAAAAAAAGGAACCTTTAAAAAATAAAAAATAGCAGATCCAAGAAAACCTGGAACAAAAATAAAGTTTATATGTTCCCTATCGTAAAGTATCACCCATGTGCCTGACAACCCAGTGGATCACTCCTCTAAGGAGAGACAGGAATCGAACCAGGAACCTAATATATTCAATTTTGGAATTCTGCCACTGAGCTAAACTGACTTCACAGGTTAACTAGGCTTCAGAAGGCTTATTTGGCTCTATCCACCCCTTTTCCCTCAGGTGGGTTTGACTTCTAAGAGTTTGGCAGAGACCTGCTAATTAGATGCCTGTCTCAACTGCCTCTCTAATCTAGTTACTTTATGTTCCAGGGTGGCTGGGTGTGACAGCCTGCCTGAGCAGATATCCCCTTCTCTCCACCATCAGGTCAGGCTCCCTTCCAATATTCAAAGGGAGCTCAACTTGCCAAACTCACCACCAAGAAACCACTCTCCACCCTCTGTCAGGCCCTTCTTCCACCCAGGGAATGCTCCCTTCCACTCCATTGGTGGCAGCAAGCCAGGGACTCTTCCAAGGCTACTTACCCTGAGGATGGGGTATATGTGCAGTTTCCAGTCACAGGAGCATGCAATTTACAGTTTTCCTTTGGCTTCATCTGTCCCAGTACCCTATTGAATGTCACAGAGCACTTTCAATTTCTATATATATCCAAAGCAGCTCCCTTGGATAGGCCCTTGCTCTTTCTCTGCTCTTTTTTGTGAGAGTCTTGATCTGCCTACCTACTTTGGTGAATTTTCCCAGAAGCCCCAGTTTCTACATATTTTATCCTTTTAGTCACTGGTATAAATGGAATTTCTTTCTGATTTCCTCCTCAGATTGCTCATCAGTAGAGTATAGAAATGCTATTGATTTTTGCATATTAATGTTTTTTCCCACCACTTTGTTGATCATGTCTGGTACTTCTAATAGCATTGTTGTGTATTTTCCAGAATTTTCTAGGTATAGGATCATATCATCAGTGAACAGTGTAAGTTTCACTTCTTTTCCTAATACAGTGCCTTTTATTTCTTTATCTATCCTAATTGCTCTAGCCTTTATTGTGTTCCATAGTTTTGATATTTTATTTTGTCATTTTCATTTTTCTCAAGATATTTATTTAATTTTCCTGCAATTTCTTTTTTGACCTAGTGATTATTTAAGAGTGTGGTGTTTATTCTTCATATATTTGAGAATTTTCCCTTTTTCCATCCATTATTTATCTACAGCTGCATTCTGTTATGATTACAGAAAGTGTTTTGTAAAATTGCAAATTAAAAAAAAATTCAGTCATGTTTTGTGACACAATAAATCATCTATCTTGGAGAAGGATCCATGAGTGCTTGAAAAGAATATATTTCCTGCTGTTTCCTGTTGTAATCTTCTATAAATATATGCTAGGTCTCATTTATTTATCATGTTATTCAATCTTTTTTTCTTATTTATCCTCAGTTCCAATGCTCTATCCAATACTGAAAGTGATGTATTGAAGCATCCAACTATTGTTGAGACAGCTATTTCTCCCTTCCATTTTGCCATTCTGTGCATCATGTATCTTGGAGCACCCAGATAGATGCATAAATATATATTATAGTTATTTCTTGGTAAATTACTTCTTTTATCAATATATAATGACCTTCCTTTTCCCTTACAATAGTTTTGCATTTAAAATCTATCTTGCCTGATATTAATATTGCTACACCAGGGTTTTCTTGGTTACCATTTGCATGGAATATCTTTTTCCAAACTCTTACTTTGTACCTGGTGATGTCTTTTTGTCTGAGGTGAGTCTTTTGTAGATAGCATATAGATGGCTTGTATTTTTTATCCATTTTCTCAGTGTGCATGTTTTGATTGGGACTTCAAGCCATTAGCATTCAATGTCAGTTCTGTAAAAGCATTACTTTATCCATTTTTTCCTTTTGCTTTCCAATGTCATATCTTACTATTCCTTACCTTTTTACTCTTCAAATTATCCTTCCTAATAATCTTCATTTTACACTTATTCTCTAAGTTTTTTTTCCCATTCTGGCTACAGCACTTTCTTTATCATCTCTTATAATTATTGGTCTCTTGGTAACATACTGTCTCAGTTTTTGTTTGTCTGTGAATACTTTGAACTTATCCTCCCTCATTTTTGATGGACAATTTTGTCAGACACAGAATACTTCACTGAAGATTTTTCTCTTTCAGTACATTAAATACACGTAACACATTCTTTTCACCTTCATGGTTTCTGATGAGAGTTCAGCTCTTAATCTTACTGAGGTCCCTTTGTATGTGATGCTTTGCTTTTCTCTTCATGCTTTCAGAATATTCTCTATCTCTGATATTTGTCATTCTGAATAGTAAGCATTTCAGAATAAGTCTATATGGATTTATTTTGCTTGGTGTGTGTTGACTTTCTTGGATCTTAATATTTATGTCTTTAATAAGATTTGGGAGGTTTTCAGTCATTATTTCTGAAAATATTCTTTCTGTTCCTTTTTCATTCTCTTTTCCTTCTGGGACACTAATACCACATATGTTTGCATGTTTCACATTTGTCATTCATTCTTTGAAACCCTGTACTTTTTTCAATCTTTTCACTTTCTGTTATTCTGTCTTTTGCAGTTTGGTTGTTCTATCTTTGAAATCATTAATTCTGTCTTTGAGCAATTCACATCTGCTATTATATGCCTCTATTGTATTTTTAAATTTCATCCATTGTGTCTTTCATAAGCTCTGTTACTTTTTTTGCAGGCTTATCCTGGATATAAGCCTCTCTGCTGTTCGTATGAAGATTGATAACTGAATCTCAGCAGGGTTGCAGCCAAAACCTACTCTCAAGTTCACCAGATTCACCCAGGACAATTAGCAAAAGTATGATGATTGACAATGCCCATACCAAGAAGCAGAAAGTATCTGCAACTACATGTAAGACAGTTCCATGCCATCTATCTGCCCAATGGGATGTAAGCCCCCTCTCATTTGTAAACAGAGTAAACATCACCATCGCAAAATACCCAAGAGAGAAGAATGGACAAATTCAAATATGGACTAAAGTAGACTCATTATTCAAGCAATGGAAGAATTGTAGCATTGATATAAAGACAGTGGTCTCCATAGGTTCTGAAGTGAGGATAGTGAAGAATAATTTTAACATGGGTATTTTTGGGACATTGAAATTGTTCTGCATGATATTGAAATGATGGTACAAGCCATTATACATCTCATTAAAACCTATAAAATTGTGTGGTGCAAAGTGTAAAACTTAATATAAACTATGGACCATGCTTAGGAGTAATGCTTAAATATAGGTTTATCAATTGTAACAAATGTACCACACTAATGAAAGGTGTTGTTAATGGTGAAAAGTGAAGTAGGGGTAGCGGATAGTATATGAGAATGCCCTATATTTTTGTTGTAACATTTATGCAATCTGAAGCTCCTTTAAAAATAAAGAAAATAATTTAAAAAACATATTAATGGCTGTATTAGCCAGCCAAAGGGGTGCTGATGCAAAGCACCAGAAATCTCTTGGTTTTTATAAAGGGTATTTATTTGGGTAAAAGCTTACAGTTAAAAGTCCCTAAAGAATCCAACTCAAGTCTGTTTTCTCACTACACTCAGTTGCCATGTGTTGAAGCAAGTTCATGAATGATCTCTGCCTGGTCTCTCCTTCTTTCTTCCTCTTAA